>JAOEGS010003922.1:0-69159 GCA_025447755.1 Corythornis vintsioides
GCAGGGGGGTTGGACTAGATGATCTTCTAGGTCCCTTCCAACCCCTAATATCTATGAATCTATCTATGAATCTATGAATCCAGAGGCAGAAAACAAGGCTCACAAATCTTTCTTCAGTATCTTCCCAACCATACAAAACCATTATGCTCTCATGGGTTCAGCAAGGAGGAGAGAACACCAGGTATGGAAAGCAGCTGAACCTCTCACATTAAAGCAAATTAACATGCAAAGGCATCATGAAGGACTTCTTCAAAAACCTGTCATTTAAAGGATGAAAAGCGGGAAAAACCTGGAACATCCAACATCTGAGAAGGCAGTCACCTGTTTGTGACCAGCAAAAGCGTGTTGAGTGTTCAGTGCAGAAAACCCCATACTGACCGCAAGCAAGATTAAAAGTGTTACTGTGGGCATTACAAAAACAGGGGCAAAAGCCTGTCAGAAGGATCCCCTTCGCTGAAAGAACTGGACTAGAAAAACAAGATAGAAGACTCCTTTGCTTTTCTTGAATAAACCTTTTTTTTTTTTCTCCTTTATAAAAAGTCCAGAAGTGTCTTTCATAACTCTTTTGCATATGCAACAGAAATTTCCTAGGGGAGAGGGTCAGCAAACCAGGACTCTGCTCAAACACGAAGAGACAGAGCTGGATTGAGCCAAGATCAACTCACCAAAAACTCAAGATCTATTTTAATCTCTAACTTTGTTACATGAAGGTCTCACTCAGACTTATATTAGAAGATGAACAGCTCAGCAGATCGATCCTGTACAGGACTGCACTTGGAATGGGCAGCAGGCTGTGGGACCCCTGGAGCTGTACACCCACTGTTAGCTGTGGGGACACTGCCACATTCTCATCCCAAGTACAGCTTAGAGCCAGGCCATGGTGCCTGATCTGAGGCTTTTGCTTTTAGTTTTTCACACTACACAGAAGCATTTGTAGACCAGTTGCCTTCACCTGAATTCTAATTAGAAAGAGTAAAAAAAAAATCTCAAGAGAAAAGTTATGTTCAAAATTAAAAATGAGAAGTGTATTTAAAGACAAAGTGCCTTGCAAACTCTCCCATCACATGTATCAATTTCCAGCAACAAATATGCTATAATCTAAAGGAGCTGCTGTTCATTGCATGAAGACCCAGATTCATTTTTGGCATGGGCAGTATCTACCACAGCTTAGCCAGGCATGTGCAGCAACTTCCCACCACCACCACCCCTGCTGGACACATCCTGGGGATGCGAGGGAAGGACATCCACACGAATCTCGGGTTGCATTCCAAAGTCTCCTCCATTCCTGGAGGATGCCTACACCAGGTACAGATTTGTATTCAAACTTACCTCGTCCAAAGGGTTGATGAGAATTGAGGTCCTGTCTACAATTTTACCATAAGTAAAGGGTCTGCAGTAAAGGTCTGACCAGGGTTGGACATGAAGTAGATGAGCAGTAGCATGGCACAAGCACTTTCAAAAACACGGATATCCCAATGCATTATTACAGTTCTGCATGGAAGTCTCTGTTTCCTTTAGATTCATATCTAATTCTCTTCACATCTTTTAGAAAACTTTGGCCCTTGAGAAACACATTGAAACTCCTCCTTTACACCACACTTTCACTCATTTAGAATCTACAGTTGTTTATGTCAAAAGATGGAATAGAGTTACCCACCAACATTACTAATGAGCTGTGAAAGCACTCTGCTATCAATCACCCAGTCAGCTATTTAACTAAATATTTAAAATATGTATTCAAATTAGATATTCATCCCAAGTAGTCAATTGATAGCTCGAAAACAGACGTAACTTCAGTATTCTCATTAGAGAAAAACACTGCAGGAAACCAGCCCATGGAATAAAGCATTTCACAGCAGTGTAGAATGGCATAGTACTCCCTTTCTAGTAGATAAAAGTGAACAGGTTTCTGGGTGGAAATAGTTCTTTCCTCACCCTTGACTGGTAGATACTGTTATTTAAATTGTGCAGGTTCATCCTTCAAGCATCTAGACTGAATCTTAATGCAAAATACACAACACAGAAGATTAAAAATTGCCTCCAAGTAGATCCAGTGATATGATTCCCCAAAGCTGACAGATAGCTGCTCAAAGCATTCTGCATTTGATTCAAGTTTGTCCAAGTTATGGCAGAAGTCTGAAGACTGTTGGAAACTATGGGGTTGTTATTATAGGAAGTCCTGGCCCAGTTTAGATCTGGGAAACCCAATCTGCCCAATGAGACTGGTATACTGGACATATGGGTGCTGGAGAAAGTACTCATAGGAAAAACCACTGAGTAGCTGAAAATCTCTTTGTTCAGCACATCTCACAACATATATTGCTTTTGGCATTAATTTTTAACTGGTATCAGAAACAGGACTACAAAAATACCCTGAAAATCATCAGCTTTGTTTTGCTTCTAGATGTACTGCAAGTCCCTGGTGATTGGATTTTATCAGAGAATCCAAAATGCCACTTCTTTTATGAAGGAACCAAACCTTACATGTAATCAATGCTCTGTGAAAACAGCAAGTTTAGCCAATATAATGTCTGATCACCTATATTAAGAGATTAGGAAAGGTTATCTATTAATGGTAGAAAACAGTGTGTGTTCTGAAACAGCATTTGAATGACCTGTCCCCCATTTTAAGGCAGCCTGTTAGGTTAGCAGCTATGTTCCTGTGACCATAGCCCTGAACTGAACAGTGAAGAAGAAAAGGTGCAACGTGCTGCTTGAGAAGCAGAGTGCACAGCATTACCATCCTGGCTGGCATATGGAAGCACTCACTTCTCTTAGAGCATTTCTTATTAGACTTGCTTAGTAAGAAAGATGTTTTAAAGTTACTCAGTCATGACTTCACACTTTCTTTTTTTGTCTTTTTTTTTTTTTTTTTTTTTTAATTACAGGTGGGAATTTAGCTATTGAGAGGATATTAAAGAAATTCCCTCTGCAGCCCCGGGGGTCACAGAAAGTCATATCTCAAGCTCACATGCTGGTAATTGTACCACCATGGCCCTGGGTGGTTTCCAATCTCCCAAAGCAAGACTTAAGCTGAGTGGCTGATCCTGTACCTCAGCAGGAATGACAAGGTTGTGTCCATAGGGCTGATATGATGACTTATAAGACATTGATGAAAAAAATATAAAAATTTATAACTTGACTCAGGCAAAGTTGTTAACTGTCCATTCATATTTAAAGGACATAAATATCAAGGAGGAGATAAATAGATGTGGAAGTTTCCAGAGCATCACTGGAAATAATTGGATGAAGCAGTGCCAAAGGCAAGCACAGGTCTGACCCTGATTTTCATACACAGGCAAGAGTCCCACTTCTAGAGAACCCTGTATCCGAGTTAACAAAGATTTCCTGAAATATCCTCTGAAACCTGCATTCTGACAAGGATCATCAGCAATGCATTTCACTGGGATCATTTGCTGAGAGCACTTTCACAAGGCTGACTCATCTCTTCTTGCCTCATCCCCCTGTGTCGGGGTGCTTTGAAGGAAGCAGGCAATGGAGACGTCCTGTCCCCCACAGAGGCCTGAGCAGAAACCCAGGGAAATGAAAGACCTCAGTCCATGCAACAGATGGCAATTTGCATTCCTATGTGGGGGAAATCAGAATCTGTTGCTTGATCTTTTTCAATACAAACATAAACTATAAACATCAAACAGAATACTGCAAACATGGTCAGAAACCATATTTTACACAAATTTTACAGAGGAACTGTAGATGGGTGGAGACCTGCAAGAAAAGAGTAGAAAAGCAAAGGGACATTGACACCCAGGACCACTGAGATGCCCAGTTTTCAGGCTTACTACGTCCCATAAGGGGAAACTGTTCAACGTTATCCAATTTCCTAGAATTTGTCCATAACAAAAAAAAACGGTCACTCTAAAAAATAAACAGCAGTACTTACTCCATTCAAAACAGACTACAGAATCAGAAAAAACTATAAGGACAAAGATGACAGGAAAGGAGAAATAACCAAAAAGAATCATCTCATCTTCAAAACCAAACTCAACAGGCTTCAATTCTTTTGAGGTGCCAATAACTTCCTGGCAGGTCAAGTGCTATTCCCTTGTCTTGACTCAATTATTAAGAAACTGCGAACTCAAGAGTGAAAATGTGCTTTACAATTTGGAGAGAAAAAGTTAAATACTTCCATACACTGTGCTTATATTTAAGATAATAAAATATTTATTTTATCAACATCAAACAAATAAACATCAACAAATAAACTTGCTTGAAGCATATAGACCAATGCAGGAGGCTCACTGGCACTTCTCAACTCAAATACAACAAAACCAATTGCTATGGGGCAACCATCTCTGAGAGATACAGAAACAGACAACCAGAGGAACTAGAAAAATTATACAGAATTAGGAAATAATGTTTTGCCATTATGGTTGCATCATAATGGTAATTTATTCACCTGATAAAGTGTTTATGGCTCTAACTAGCAAGGAGAGATGAAATAGCACAGACCTATGTAGAGAAAAATGACAATGACCTGCACACTGTGGTAACACAGGGATATGGCTACAGCAAGAAACAAGTTACAGATGAGATACCTGAATGCACAAAAGGCCATGGAACAGAACAGACACTTTGTCTCTTAAAGCCCTTCTTCTGAGGAAGAGGAAGAAAATTAAATGGATTGAACTGTGGGGTTGAAAGTCAGCTGGTAGCAAATGAAAAGCGGGAAAAAGCAGCTGGTGTTTTATATGTGTGAGTCTATCTGGAACTGAAGAATTTACCCCTTGTCTGAGCCTTTGCAGACAGGCTGCCTTACAGCCACACTTCCCAGCCATAAGACACAACACTTTGCTTGGTGCAGAGTGTCTTTTCACTGTCAAACATGTTCCCAATAGCAAAATATTGCATTTATCAAGAGCAAAGAGTTGGTGACCCAGACAATCCTAACAGGTTGAGTGCCAGGAGTGAATATGCAGCTGAGCTCAGTGTTTTCCTTTTTTATAAGAAATAACATGACTCAAAAAAAAGAAAGCAGATGGACACTAATCTGATAAGTTCTCAAGCATCACAGATATATATCTGCTGGTTGGCTGATGCTGCCCTTGCTTTGGCATACAGGAGATAGCAGCATAGAAAACATTTTCTGATGTAGGCATTCTCCACCTTTTCTGGTAGTGATAACATCAGACAACAAAGATGAAAAGAAGAGATGCTGAAAGAGACCTGAGATACAGAAGCCCACTTGAAGCAGAGCTGAGCAAGTAGGATTAGTGAATCTAAAAGTCAGAGGCTACCTGATTTTGTATTACTGAGGGGAATTTACATTGTCCATCAGAAAGGAAAGGAAGGCTCTATCACAAGATGAGATATTTAGTAGGGTTTCTGTTCTTGTTATGTCTTCAGCATGACAAGAGAAAGTTTCACCAGGATCACAAGGTTTCAGAGATGCTGTGAAATTTATAGATGCCTCTCATTTATTTATGTACCCCAGTATAGAAAGGCTTTTTGTCCTCAAAAGCTTTAGTGTAACCATAGGCCACTTGTGAATAGGACTAAAATTCTGCAAAATCTAAACCATACTTGAGAAGGCCATGGACATTTGCAATTTTACATTGCCACAAACAACAGGACAAGTGCTTCAGAATGAAGCAGATTTTTTCTCTGGGTTGGGCAAGAACCAAGCTGTGCTTATGTTCATCGTGTGGCACTTAGTATACATATATTTGAAAAGCCCATCTACTACTCATCATGACTACTCAGTATTCAACTTACACTTCAGGAAATAAAATGTTTCAAGAACAATTGGTGAGATGGCATTCCAATGTAAAGCTTCAATTCAACATAAATGACCTGTGGGAAACCTTGGCAACAATTGTCTAAAAGAAACTTAAGACTTGTATTGCCTTTCAGACACTTCTTACTGACAGAACCATATGGTGGGCTCCAGAAATAGGTGGGTTGTCCAGACATCCTGATGGCAAACTGCTTTCCACTGCTGGCACAAGCATCAGCAGTACGAAAAAAATAAGAAACTTGGGAAGAATTCTTTAACTGGGATTTTTTTCTTACACAAGGGAAATGTGGTTATGGGGAAAGGAACACTGAGAAATAATTTAAAGAACAGAGAAAAACAGATATTCAGAAAACAATCCAAAAAGGCCTTGTTTTTCTCCTCCACAGACTATCTCACAATAAATTTAAGCCGTTTAACTCCCAAGCACTAAGCATCTCTACATCAGGTAATAATTTGTTTCCAGATAGCAGTTTTGTTTCAGAGGAAAGAAGCTTCTTTCTCAGCTACTGAACTGCAGCAGAAAACCAAGAGCAGCCTGAGGTTTCCTCTAGGTTTTTACTGAAGCTGGTTGCTTTACATTTCAACTTAAGGTTACAAACTAAAACATTTCCACTCATGCAATGCTCATGAGAGTGATACCAGCATGATTTTTCACCTCGAAAGGCCTCAGGGAATTGACTGACATTCCAAGGACCAGAATGGCTGAGTCTGCATAGAGGAATTTTAAAACATTCTGTTCTTCAGCATCTTGCATCCTATCAGTGCTTTCAAGCTCATGCCTGCCAAATATATAAATCTACAGTAGGAAGAGCATGAAATTCTGGCTTGATGGCTAAAGCTGAGCAAACAGTTCTATCAAGTAAACACATAAGTTATATTTCATTTCATTCAAAATCAGAGAAGTTTTTATACATGAACACGAGCACAATCTGTTCCCTTGCCCACGGATAATTGGAGAACTACAACAAAAGAAACAGCAAAGTAAACAGAACTGTGGTTAAACTACCATTGCCACTTTCTCTGGGCTACTGAGTACCAACTGGGTTCCAGAACTGAAATGTTTAAAGAAAAATAAGCACACTCTTAATCTTACAATTTTTATTTTTTCCCCCTTCCAAACACATCAGCATTTTCTTTCACAGAAGTGCCCTTCAAGCTCAATTAATGATCAGAAATACCTCTGAGGTCACATCACACTCAATGAAATATCTTGCATTGTCCTGTTCCTAACCAAGTAGGCAAGACTGAAATTGAAGATACCCACCACACCCTGCAAGGCTCCTCTGCTACAACTCAGGACTCCAAACAAATACACTTAAGGATATGTCTTTAAATTGTAATTTTAAATATGCTATAGCTCTGCACTCCACTTCTCCAAGAATGGCTTAAAGGCCCTGAAGAAGCAGAATTTTCTTTATAAATAAACATAGTCCAGCCTTTATAGATACTGACTTAATATTAAAGACCCAAAATAAACATACTCATTTTTCATACTAAAATTGCCAGTCTCTCAGAAGTAGGAACACTTTCCAACATTTCTCTCTGCTGAATTAATTTGCTGCTTCTCCACTGGTGTGATCCCAATAACCTGCCTGATCAAAAGTCTAATCACAAGCCTCTCCCTCCTACATTTTCCAAGAGCAATAGTTTCTGACTTGTTCCTCTCCTCTGCTAAAACAACGACAAGGAGGATTTCAACATCAACATAACAGTATAAATCACAAACTAAAGGTTGTCACAGCAGATTTCAGAGAGCAACATCACAATCAATCCTCAGAGCACAGCCCACCAGCTGAGCTGGAGTAGATGCTTCCCGCAACAATTCTCTTTCATAGAAAGGACTCCCACATACACTCAGTTCCCAGGGCTCCTTGTTTCACAGCCTATCAAGGTCTAAATCAACAGTGCAGCTTCCTATAGACACCACACAAAGTAGTTCTTACTGGAGATAACTGCCAACCCTGGTCTTCTGGGCTTTATCATTCATTTTGTTTTAAGGCAGAATATTTTTCTTTGTATATTATCATTAGGCTGAAGGCAACAAAGTAATATTATTGTTTATGTGAAGTTACAGAAGAAAATTTTCAAGAGAATTACTTGAAAAATTAAATTCTAAAGCCTGATGAGATAGATATAGCCTATTGATGAGTTCTGAGACAGTCTGGAGTGGCTACACATGGGCAGCGTGTTCAAGACCATCCATTTTTACCTTATCTTCTCAAACCCACAGCATTGTTTCTGCAGCCAATGTAAGAACCATATGACCTGAATATTAATTTTTACTTCAGTGGATCTGCAGAAGGTTATTTTTTGTATATTTCTTTAAACTGGGGTTTTACAAAACCCTGCTTATTACATAAATGTTTATTTTTAAGGCTTTATTTTAACAGTATTCATATTCATATATAATAACTTATCTCCTTACATCTAAAAACCCTTGAAAGAGGCATTTATACATTTCAAAAAGAAATGCTAAAATACAAGGCTTTTTATTGCACTGAGATGTGACAGATGGTATTTTCACACCCAACTCCTCCCTCTCCCATTAATATTTCCAGACTTCCTTAAAATTTGAAAAATACTACACAGCCTTCTATCACTACAGCATATTTATTTCCCTGATAATGTGAAATGTTCCTGGTTCAAAGTGATGCTTATTACTCCATGAGGCAATGAATAAGGGACGTGGAGACTTCTCCTTGTGCAGAACTCCCAAAGCCAAGGTGATGAGAGCATCTAGGGAATGTGGAGGGGGAGTACAGCTGGGTACCTAAGGTATGAGTCCAGTATGTCCAGTATGAAAAGGTATCACGTTGTGACAGCATCAACAGTTTACATGTGGACGGGCTGATCAGCTGCCACATAGGAAAACAATCTGCTCTCCCAGGTTTTACAAACCACGCTGATTTCCAAAGTCAAATATGGGAAGCTGGAATGAAAAGCCTTTGAAAGGGTCAAACTTCAAGTGTAACCTTTTGGTGGTGAACTAGTTTTACCAAGTGCAGATGCAAGCTAATGTGTAAAAGCAGTAGTTAGAAGGTGTTTCAAAGTGGATGTGAATGCACACTGAGGATGGAAGCCCAGTATGTCCAAAAAGGCAGATGAGCATGAACAAAACAGCAGCTACTACAATCCTACAGGTCATTTAGAGGCAGAAATGCAGCATATGTGAAGTAGTAACACTTTCTGCTACCACCTCCAATCAGCTTCACTCCAGAAGCGAGGTACTCGCTGCTATGGGAAAATGCTCTCTTGGTAGTTCATCCTCAAAATGGTAGTGGGGATAGAGCTGCAAAGGACATATGGCCCCTCAGCTGGTAAAAAACATCCTAACGTCAGTTAACAGAAGTGGAGAGGAAAAAAGCCAAGCATAAGAAGTTGCTTAGCATTCACATAAAATTTTGCTGGCTGAACTGAATAGTAATTGAAAAGAGGAAAAAAAAAAAATGCATAAAATCTAGAGTGGTACAGAACTAATCAATGATTTTGAGGCCAGTGAGGCTTTTAAGGCATCCAGATGAAATAGGAAAAAAACCTAACATATTTAGAAAGTGAACCATTTTAAGCTTCATAAATGACTGCAAGAGAATGTGCCTTGTGTACCATTTTCTCTACACAGATCATCAATATCTGCCCCACAATTAGCATTACAATAGCACTGATCTGAACAGAAACCACAACATGGGCACACAGAAATATTGCAAAACAATTTTTGTTACTGGTACATGAACAGGAATCAGAGATTAGGACAACAGAATTTTTCACAGTATGGACTCTGAAACCACAGTTTGATTTACACAGCCAACTACTCAAAAAAAAAAACAAACAAAACAAGCACCAGAATTCAACAAGAGGAGAATTTAATTGTTCCTTGAGATAATGGGGAAGGAAAAGAAAGGAATAAACATTAAAAAGAAATTATTTAAAACTCTGACACAATAAAGATGACACCATCTCAATGGATTCTGCTCATTCCAATGGAAAGAAGCTTGCCAGGTTAAGAGGTTCCTTGCTGCTAGCAGGAGCAAGGGTCAGGTAGGAAGCAAATCATGCCAGTCCCACAGCATATTTTACCAGCTCATAGCAAGATCCTATTGTCAGGTGATTTCTAAAAGCTACTGAGTTCTGAACGACCCACAAAGTAAGCTTCCAGCATGCGACCTGTTTCCATGGCCCTAATCAATGGGAGGCACTGAAGTGTTAAGTTCTGGGATCTATCATAACTAGAAAACCCACATTTAAATGATCAATGAAAAAATATTATTAAAAGCTGTGTTACCCTTTAGAGTATCAGTGGGGTAAATATTGCATATTATCTCCACCCAACCTTGAACTGGAGAGACAGCAGCTTGCATAATAATTCTCCATAACACAAATTTGTTCCGTGGCATTCACAACTGACATAACCAGAAAGATAGCATTGTGCCTGCATAGCCACATCAATCTGCAATTACATTATCCATTCCACTTTCATCTTAAAGCATTAGAGCTCAAAAGGAAAGACAACACTCTGACCTTGTTAACAGGCTGGGACAGCTTGAAGACGACTTATTTTGTTCACTTACATTCCCAAACTGCACAATTCAAACATACCAATCCAGACTTACCTGCAAGAAAATAGAAAACAAGTGTTGGGTTACAGCTTCAAACTCAACAAAAATCTGTCATTGAGAAAGCAAAATAAATAATGGATCCCTGAAAAATGTCACTGTACTTAGAGTTAAAATTAATTTCTGCAGTAGAATGAATTATTTGACTGTACTTTTTCCCTACTCCTTAAAGACAGACTTTTCCATCCTAATGATTTAATTACAGAAGGTTGCATTGCCAAAGGGCAAAACATACTGTCTGTTGGCGTTCTTCTTATTACAAAGAACTGTTCTGCCTGCTCATTTAGTCTTGCCCCTCACCCCCAACTTTTCCTTCCCCTGCTGCTTCCTAATGCAACAGTTTGAGCACTGCTTAAAACAACAGAACTAAGGACAAGGGTGGGTAGGACAGATGGGTTTTGTACACTTTCCAATGAGCTTTTAAACAGAAAAGAGACAGTAAGCCACCAAGCACACATGTATGCACACATAAAGGACTGGAAAACAACACTGTAGGAATTTCTGTTCCTACAACAGAAGCAAGTGCTTGGACCCCAAACTATTGTGATGAGTCAGCTGAGGTTTAAAAGAAGTGCCCTTCCCTCAGTTTTCCAGCAGTTATGTTTACAGAATGAGATTTGGGTGAAAAACGTTTGAGGAAAACATTTTTTTTCCCATTTGCCAAAGCAAAGTACATTCATCACCAGGGGTTTAATAAGCATAGTGAGAAGGGTGCTCCCTTAATGGGTGGCAGCTCAGTGCTCCATGCAGTTTATTTCTAAGCAGCCAAGGCATCACCATGACCCAGACACCTGAGCACAGCATGTTCCTGTAGCATCCCCCGTGGTGATGAGAGCACAGGCTGAATCATGTGCAGGGGCTCTGCAGCCCTCCCACCACAGCCCCAGGTCCTGCATTTTCCAGCACTATCCACCCAGCAGTGCTGGGGTTGCATCCACACTGCATGTCTGTGAACAGCCTCTGTAGCTTCTCACGCTTAGTCCTAAGGAGTTATTTGCTATCTTTCCAGAGACTTTTCTATTATGCTTCTACCAGTGCCCAGGATCTGACTATTCAGAGTGTGCTTGATTCCCTGGAAGATGGGCATGTCTGGCCTCCTTTCTCCTCCTCCTCCTCCCCAGGAAACAAACCCTGCAGGGACTCAGGAGAGACTCCACAGTTTTTCAGCTCAGAACTGAATGGGAACACAGATGCCTGACATGGGGGTCCATCCCAGTGGGATCTGCCAAGAGCCACCACCCAGGGGACAGCAGCCCTGTCACTGAAATGAGAAGGAACAGGTACTCCAGGACAGAAATAAAAATATTATCTGCTATTAAAGGCTTAACAAGCTTGTTCCCCAGTTCTTGCTGTGTATTTTCTGACCGTTGCTTTCCCAGCAGGTGTGTGGGGGCCATGTTGTGGTTGGCAGTTGCTCTGCAATTCACATTTCTATTATATTTCTGTCTTACATTAACACAGAAATCAACATGTGTGCAAGTATCCACAAAGCAAAAGGTTTCTTGGAAAGTGGGGCAAAAGCATAAGCATATGCAAATCACTCCAGCAAAGGAGCTCAGAGAGGATGTTATGGTTGAAAGGGCTCTTTGAAAAACAGGGAGAAGCAAAGAGAAAAGGATGTGTTTATATTTCTCTGCTAGATACTCAAGAAATAAAGAGAATAAATAAGATGTGATAATATGAGGCTAAGCATTCTGTCTCCATTTGGTGATAACTCATTGTTTCACCCATTATAAGAGCTAAATCATTTATTTAGACACAGAAGAAACACACATATACATACATACATAATAGACTGGAAAACAACTAACTTCAATCACTGCTCTACAGAACCTGGTAGCAGGAGGCTTTGCCAACATTGTCCAGACAAATGCTGACTAATAACTACAGCATAGTAGGAGGAGAAGAAACTATGGTCTTTTTGAACCATTCAATTCTGAATATTATGACAAAGGATATCTGCATTAGCTGATACAAACAGCAAAATGTATCTAGTGATAATTCAGAAAACACTGGAAATGCTTCCCTAATGTGATAAAAAAACTTTCTTGCTATTTAGAATATAGTGTTAGAGATACATAAGGACCTCAAATTAAAACACATGAATTTCTACATGTTTAACCGATAAAAATATATTGGTATGCTATCCGAAGTATGTGAGTTAATCAGTCTCTCAGAGCTGACAAATCCAGGTTATCCAAATGCTACACACCACAAAGCAGTAGCTCCTCAAGGTCTCAGCATCTGCAGAAGCACGAGAACAGCTGGAAGGGAAATGACTCCTTCAGTAACAAGCATGAAGCTCCCTGAGGTGTGAGAAGCACTGTCTGGTGGCTGGGCTAGCAGAGACTGACAAATGTTTCCAAGGTGACTGGGTAAGTGTAACTGGCTGAAACTACCAGCAGCTCAGTGCTCTGTCCATGAAGTCAGGAGTACCATCTCTCAAAAGGTATTCTGAGAGTCAGCCCAGTGATGAAAAGTAAATGCAAATAAATGTATCTTATCTAAAGATCTATCAAGTTTTGTTTATTTTGAGGGTGGCTGAGCCTGGCCGGGGCTGCCCAGAGAGGCTGTGGGATCTCCTCTAGAGATTCCAAACCCACCTGGACACTGATCCTGGGCTTTAGCCCTGGGCGACCCTGCTGGAGCAGGGGAGTTGGACAAAGTGATCTTTAGAAGTCACTTCCAACACCTGCAATTCTGGGATTCTGTTATCTACTTGAAAATGTTACTACTACAACGGTAATTCAGACACTACCACCCCTTGCACCGTGGTCTCTCTGACAGGTCACCTCTGGCACATCTGTGCTGAGCCACCGACAGCATCGCTGAGCACACCAACTCACCCGTGCTGTGCTCATACACTGCTGGGACATCCAGCCGGGGAGGAATAGCCAATAGCAATCTAAAAAGGATCTTATCTCCACCTGGTGGCACTGATACAACTGCCAAGAAACAAAAGAAGATCATCAGCAGTCACAGCCTGAGCTCGGAAACACCAGACTCTCCAACCTGCATTTTAACCCCGCTGTGCTGGAAATACAGTATTCCTCAAGCACTGGCTGCTGCTGGCTGTTAAAACATCCTCAGACTCCTGGCGTCCCAAAGGAACGAAGGACTCGGCAAGTTCCCAAACAGAGAGGCTGTTCCCAAACAGAGGGGACTGATGTGTGCGGGAGCTGGCGGAGGGCACTGATGTGTGCGGGAGCTGGCGGGACACTGCTGCCCTCTGCTGGCCCCTCCGCCCAGACACACTCACCCTGCGTCCGCACACGGGCAGAGCTGAACGCACAGCTACAGAAATGGAGGTTTAGCTCTACGAGGAATTCCCCTCCTTTCCTCGGGAATAAATGGCTCCGATTTGTGCTTTGTTTCAAATGGACCCTCTGGGCAATTCTCCAACAACCTCATCCCTGCCGGTATCAACTTGGGTGTTGGTGTGTGCAACCCTTGAAAAATCTTCTCTTCTTTCCTGCAGAAATTTGCACGTGTGGCCAGACAACAGTGAATCATAGGATCCCAGAATCCAAAGCTGAAAGGACTACAAGGATCATCTGGCCCAAACTTTCTTGGCAAAAGCCTGGTCTAGACAAGCTGACCCTGCGCCCTGTGCAGCGGAGTCTTAAAAACCTCCAGTGTTAGGGACTCCAGCACTTCCCTAGGGAGATTATTCCAATCTCTGATTGTTCTTGGGAAAATTTCCCCCCTTGTGTCCATTTAGAATCTCAGCAGGAGTAACTTGTACCCATCAGCCCTCATCTTTTCCATAGGACTCCTTGTAAAAAGGGAGTCTCCAGCTTCTTTATAGCCACCTTTAAATACTGGACCGTGGTGATAAGGTCTCCCCTAAGCCTCCTTTTCTCAAAGCTGAACAAACACAGTTCTCTCTGCTATTTCTCACATGACAGCTTCCCCATTCTTACATCATCTTTGTGGACCCTCTGTAGCTAGTTCACCCAGCCCCACACAGGGTGACACTGGTCATCAGCATTCTATGGGACTACACTGAGAGTGTAGAAGGATAACTGATAACTGCCACAAATTACAGGCCCTGTGCTGCTTAATACTGCCTCTTTGGAAAACTGCACCCTTAACTATCAAGTATTCTTTCTGGTCTTATACTCAGTGTCGGAATGAAACTCATACCCAAAGTGCTTGGTCAGATAGAAGCTTCTCTCCTGTGTTTCTCCTCTTTAAATGGCCAGTGCCCATGCAACAGGCTCATTCTGGCAGCAGCACCTGTAGATACCCTGACTGACTGCATCACACTTTTTAGGAGGAAGGTAAGAAAAGCAGAAACTCCTCACTAGCAGAAAGTGTACTTTATAGCCTGCTAACACATCTTCTGGGTACAAAGAAAGGATTTGGAAAGGGGCTCAGATTTTTCACTGCATAATCCACTTCTGTAGGTGCTTTCTTAAAAGCTTCTCCTTATTTATGACTAAATTGGAAATGCCAGGAAAGAAATCATAACCCCGAAGCTAAAGCAGCTTTACATTCTCAGAGTTGCTTTAGGAGAAAAACTATTGCAATAGTGACAACTTTCAGAGTAAATTACCAAGCATTTGCCAGTGGTGTAGGCAGGCACCAGACCTCCAGAACACAGCGACAGTTAATCTGCAGCAAACACATTCAATACTTGGCCAGGGTTTTCTGTTTCCACCTCCAACTTCTTTACATTTCCCAACAAAACTTGCTACCCTGTGACTATTTCCTTTCACTTTTATCCCCCCTAAGGACACTGTCTTAGACACAGATACCCATGGTAACCCCTGTATACCCATGAAAGCCATGCTTGGATCAAAGGCCTCCTGCCAGCTGCTCCAGCACATGAAGAAGGAAGCAGTTACCAGCTAAAATGGTGCAGCTCAGGAAGATTTGTGCCACAGTCTAGACACAGGGATCGACAGCTGATCCCTCACAGGTCCCCCATGCAGCAATGATCACCCCAGCAAATGCCAGCTTTTATGCTAGCACAGCAAAGCAGCTTCTTCCCTGCCTGACTCCCTGGTCATGAACTACTCACAGCTTCAAGGAAATGAGGGAAATGTTGATATATATTTCTAACCTCTGACACAGCCAATGAACTAAACACCTCTAAAAGTGTGCCCTGGGGAGCAAGAATGAAAAGAAAACATCCTGGAGTCCAGAAACTACCCAGTTTAAAGGGCATAGATTGTGCTATGGCCACACAACAGTTCATCTTAGCACTACTGATAACCTACTGCAGCAAAGATGAATTGTCATAGTGCAAATATTACAGGACAGGTTATATTCCAGATGCTTAACCCCACTTAGAAAAACATTCAGGCATATGGGTATTCCCATCTCTCCTCAGAGTGCTCAGGGATATTCTCTGTTTTCTAGCTGATGAGATCTAAGCACATGCCTAATTACTGATTTGAAAAAGGGCTGGAGATGCTGCAGTGATGGATAACACAGAATATCCTAAGTGAAAGCAAGATCTTCTGAAAAGTGAGTGGCTAAATTGAATGAGCTACACCCCTTGTAACAGCTAGGTCAGAACATTTTGCAGACTGCCATCAGTAAATTAGCACATTTCCAGCAAAGACATACAGCTTCCAGCTTTATGGTGTTAAAGGCTATGCCTAATATTGCTTTTATTCAATGAACCCAATACACAAACCAAGTCTTTTCATTATTAGACAATAATTTACAACCAGTAGAGACGTGATTGGAAAGTGTTAGCTTTTTGCCCTTTCCTTATTCCAGGAAAACAACCCCTCCTGGGACTGAGACCGTAACTTGTGGTGAAGGAGGAGGGACTAGATCAAAGAAAATTCTCTACAAGTCTACTGAACAACATATAATTGAACTGTGCCTACAACACCTTTTTTTTTGTTTATTTAACCTTGAACATCACAATATCCAATCAGTCACAGACACTATTTTTGCCAATATGCAACAGAGAGAAAACTCCAGTCATGGAGAAAAGAAATAAAACCTAACAACCTGATGATTTTCATGTTGGTTTTGCTTTGTCTGCAAATTTGATCAAGAACATAAAGAAATAAAATAATAATCATAATAAAACCAAGCAAACAAACAAAAATAAAAATAACCCCCACAACTTTTTTCCCTTACCCACATACCACGTGCAGCCCAATCTACAGCAATATTTGTGCTTCTGAGAGGCTGGGAAATCCTCCTTTGAGTACATTACTCCCTTGGTTTTAAATGATGGTTAAAAAAAAGCTTAATCTGCAGCCTGAGATTCCCTGCCACCATTTGTTCATTTCCTGTGCTATCACAGGCAGCTACAAAACAGCCAATAATCTTAACAGTTTGAGGGAAACATTTTTATAGAGAGACTTACAGGAACTAATTCATTTCCAAGGAATTCTTTTCTACTTTTGAGTTTTCTACAGTCTCAAAGATCATCCCCCATTGCACATCCCTGGGCACCTCAGACTGTGTAAGGTGTTCTGTCATAACAGCCTTAAAGTGAGAAAAAGTATTAAATCTCCTCTCAAATACACAGCTATGTAAAGTTCAAGAGAAAATAGAATTTCTGAGTTCTTTTCAGTTCCTTTTTTGTGTGTATTACTATGCAGTAGCTAAATCATTCCCTGATTTTAAGTGGTTTGTGCAGCCCCATGTCAGTCAGATTACAACAGCTATAAATACAAGTCAAGGCCATCCCAGTGTTCCCAACTTGCAACCGGTATAAGGCACCTGGTGACCCTCTTGCCTGGGAATTCTGCAGTGAGTAAACAGCACAGACTTCTTCACAGGCCTACAAGAAATTTGGAGACAATCTTTTTTAGAGGACCTGTTGTGACAGGAAAGGGGTGATGGTTTAAAACTAAACTAAAGAGATTTAGACTAGGAAGGAAGGCTTTTTTACGCTGAGGGTGGTGAGATCCTGTCCCACATTGCCCAGAGAGGTGGTTGATGCCCCATCCCTGGAACCATTCCAGGTGAGGTTGGCCAGGGCTCTAAGCAACCTGCTCTAGTTGCAGATGCCCCTGCTCTGTGCAGGGGGGTTAAACTAGATGAGCCTGAAAGGTCCCTTCCAACCCAGAGTATTCTGTGTTTCTTTGCATCTTGCACTAAAAGACAACTGCAATCCTGTGGATGGTTAGTTGTAATAAGGAAAAACAACTGGATGTGAAGAAACATAGAAAAAGAACTTTTTGCTTCACAAAATGAAGTGATATCTATCAAGGTCGAGCCCTAGCAACTGCTGGAGGAAGAAAATGAGAAGAAAGCCAGTGCCAGGCAGACAAAGTTGGCTGAGCTAGCAAAACAGCTGGTCCTGAGCACTCCTTCAAACTTCTGTGTAAAAATTAGAAGCCAAAAGAATCTCTTCCTCTCTGCTGTATTGTTAAATGCATCTCAGATGAATGAGCCATAGATTTCAAAGTGACAAAGTACACAATAAAAGGGGAGTAATTTTGATTTGCTACCAGCATATTACAGTAGTCCAACCACAAAGCTGACGCGGGAGTGAAAGAACTCACTACTCCCCTATTTCATGAAAACAAGAAATACAAGCTGTGTCTGCACCATTCTCTTCCATTTAAAAAAACCAAACAAAATCAAACAAAACCAAACAAACAAAAAAAATCCAAACAAAACACACACACCCAACTTAAAATTACCAACACTTCAAAATTTAGAATAAAAAAAAAAAAGACATAAGTATACTTATGATTACTGCCTTGCATTGAATCTGATCTGTTTTGGACTGCTACCAAATTCAGCAGCTAATTCCAACTGAAAAAAAAAAAAAAAAAAAGTATTAACAGTGCCAGTGCTTTGACTTTCATTTTGAAATGATGTTTCAGGACAAATTTGGCTCTATTTAACTTTTTGTTTTAATGCTTTTCCCCAAAGCAAGGACTCCTCTAAACCAGTCCCTCAGTGACGTTTTGGTCAATCCAAAAATCTTACTTATTAATGTTTTGCTTTCACTACTGTCATTAGATATGTCCTGTCACAACAAGAGGACCACAAAGCTGATGTTTTAACAGCCATGTACCTCTCAGCACACGAGAGGCTCTGCTCTCATACAGACACCAGCATTCCCATCTCTGCAGAGTTGTTCCATTTGGAGAATAGGAGCACCCTGCTCAGATAATTACTTCCCTTTCAGAGAAAAAAGGGCTAGCAGTAGACTAAAAGCATATTTTTCTTTCTATATGGGATGCATTATCTTAGTCTGCTGAACTGAATCATAGGCTGCTAAGTGCTCTTGGCATCCCTATGTGTGGGTATAGCTCCCTGCATGAATTACATCTTTGCAGCAGCAAAGATGGGTGGGGGGACACTGGAATAGGGGCATTAGTCACAGTGTGGAAAAATAGCACTGTGAGACATGCTCATCTCTGGTGAATTCTGAGGCGTGTACATTGAACCACTGGTCATTACAGTTCAGTGGGAGGTATTTCCACTTTTCTATCTCCAAAGTAAGCTGTCTCATGCTACACAGAACCTTTCACAAGGCTCA
The DNA here is from genome assembly GCA_025447755.1 of Corythornis vintsioides. Classification (NCBI taxonomy): domain Eukaryota; kingdom Metazoa; phylum Chordata; class Aves; order Coraciiformes; family Alcedinidae; genus Corythornis; species Corythornis vintsioides. The sequence continues at coordinate 18,839 of JAOEGS010003922.1, forward strand.
AATTTTAAATGCAAATACCAAAAATAGGATTTATATAAAATACAAGCATAGGGATTTGCAAGCCAAATACCTCTGAAACAAGAGGAGCTAAATATAGAGATCCGGATATGGCATTTAAACTTGAAATCTTATTTCAGGTGCTAAGCATAGAATGCTATTCCTCCAGAGGGTTAAGACAGCCTATGCAAAATTGGTGTTTTCATATCCTGCATGAAGAAGAACCATCACTTCCTATTAAGGATAAAGCAGTCAAAACAACTGCTATTTTAAGTGCAGTCCTGCTAAATTATTCTGCAAAGTCAATGGGAACAGAGCTAGGCCTATGCTAATTCCAGATCAATATTAACAGGGCAAGAAAAGAACCCATGAGAACAGGGGGAAAAAAAAATGAGCTGACCCATTTGTATAGGGTTAGAGATACACTTGACTAAAGCAAACTAAGAAAAATCATTCCCAGGGGCAGTCTAAGATGAAGCAGTCTGGTTATCCCCACTTTGGGCAGACTAGTGTACAGAAGCACACGTAGTGATTCTCCCAAAACTGAATCTGCCAGGCTCACATTTCTACCACAGACCCACCTGAGTGCAGAGGAGTTCCCTGACTTTCCAAGAGCCAGGAAGCATCCCTGCCCCAGCACCAGAAGGTCTCTGTCAGACTCTAACACCAGGAGGTCCTGAAGCAGCCAGCGTGACCAAGTTGGCACCTATCCTGCTGCACTCAGGATATTTGGAAGCAATGTGCCACTGTCCCAGGCTCTGCACACAGTCAAATGTGACAGTTACAAGCATCACCACAGGCACAAACAGGGCCCTCCCATTACTTTAAAATCACCTTTCACTCAAATCAACTATCTTAAAAATATAAAATATGTATTTAGACCACACACAATAGGCACGGTTACAGAAGAGTTGCAAAGACAGAGGTGCTAAAAAGGAAAGAAAAAACACTTGAGCTGTTTCACACAATCCGTCACTCAGAAACCTGCCTTTCTCTCATCCTTCAGCCCCAGAACTTTAGGCACTCACCTCAGCCCTGGGGTCTGGGCTCTCCCAGTCAGCCATGGGAATTCCTCCACAGCAGGCTAGTTTCCATACTCCAGCCGTTCTTAGGGTTTGCCCAAGTTGCCATCCAAACATCCCAAGAGCCTTCACTATATCAAGTAGTGGTTTCAACACTCCTCCCTCCACAAGGACTGTCCTCACCTCTTCAGAAATAAGAATATTCCTTTGGTAGACAGTGAAGTGCAGGAGTCCCCACCTGCTAGTACATTTCTACTACATCAAGGGACAGAATTTCTTTTTTCCATGAGGCAACGGGTGTCTGCAGAAAACCTTTTCAAGCACCGAATTTATACTTTTCATCAACATGTAAATTGAAACCTTAGGTGTCATTTAATATATGCAGCTCATCACTAGCTCTTGATTGAGATGAGAGAAAGGCAATCAACAGTTCTGGGAGGAAAGAGATGACCCCTATCAGGTCCTTCACTACTGTTTACATGTGAATGCAAAACACACAGCCCAATCAGCAAACATTTTCCCAGTTAAGGGTATTCTGACAGTCTGTTTTAGGAAATACTCCCTAACCTCCTTTAATCAAGCAGAGGTGACTATTTCAAGCAGACACAGATCTGCTGAGATGGGTAAAAGTTTCCTATTAGAGCAGATTCAGGAGGTAAACACCTATCCAGCTGCACAGGATCAGTTCTACATGGTGTTTTCCAAAGCATTCCATGTACTTAGGGGTGAGCCTGTGATCCTCCTTTGTGAGCAGCCTCATGGAGAGCCAGGCTCGAATGGGAAGTGTTGCCAAATTAATTCTGTAATGCTGTGGATGGTACTACAAGCTGCACACATTATTGAGCTAAATTAATTTCTGCTGTACCTGACCTGCAGCTGAGGAATGTTGCTTACTGGGCTGGGAATAGCTTGTTTGTTGGATCTATAAAATATTGTTACTTAAACAGTCCAGTGAGCTCCTCTGACACAAGTTCTCTTTCCCCTGAAGGGTTTTCTTTCTAACTGGAGTTATTGATCCCCTTGGCTTTAGACAGGAAATCATCACTGCATTAGCAACCACCAAAATGGTCTTCAGTCCCTAGAGCCTGTTCCCCGACATGACATAGATTTGAATTTTTTGAGCTGGGAATGTTATTAAAGTTCCAGAGTGTGTGTGTGTGTGTGTGTGTGTGTGTGTGTGCACACGTGTATTACTTCTCAATCATGTCTCAAACAATTGCTGCTCAATTCTGCTACAAAGCAATGCTACTTTATTTAATATGGAAGAAAAGCCAGTCAGTTCAAAATAGACACCTTCAGCTCCAGTATGCCGGGTGCATTCACCGTCTTAACCTTGAAACATTACATTTCTGAATTTGCCATATAAATACAAAATAATCATTCTTGAAATTGTGTCATGGTGATTCTACACTCACATATTAACCAAGGGCTGGCTTCACTACCCAGTGATGCTACTACAACAACCTGCTCTGAAGTGAACACTTTATTTACTCTTATTTAACCCAGATATGGACTAAGAACTGTGTTTAAAAGGTGGCAGAAGAGGCACTACCAAGCCCTGTGCTCTGTTTCCAAGCTCTGGAATCCAGTAACTCCTTCTCAGCATCTCCCAGTACAGCACTAGAGCCAAGAAAAATATGGATTTTCTTGATAAACATAATGTGCATCTTACTAATTACTGCAATGCCTTATAAATATACAGGGCCAAAGCTGTTGATGTCAGCACTACAGGTCAGTGTCGAAGCATGTCTAGGGGTGCCTGAGGGTGCCACCAGCTTGCAGGACACACTAGGTGCACTGGAGTGGTGAGATACCTACACTACCCCTTTGGCAAATCCATCCATCCTGCTTGGACTTGATTCTGATGCTGTATACAAATGGTGAACAAAACAGCAGAGCTGTGCCAATCTGCCTGCAGCATTAAACCAGCTCCATTAAACCCTTTCACAGGGTTCTATGACATGTATTTCACCAAGGAGATAGTCTGTGGTTTGATCTTTTAGGGTGGAAATAACATTTTAATTTTTCAACACGTCTATGCAAACTAACAATGTTATCTGTCCAAAGTGAATTTAACAGGCAGCTAACAAATAAGGGAGAATCAAATTCTCTCTATTACAGGCAATCAAAGCTACATTGAGAACAGATTCTCAGAAGGCTAATTGGGTGAAAGCAATTGGTTCTCATTTAAGGGAGATTCCCAGGATAGCAGCAGAGGTTGCAGAACATGGTCATATTCTCAGCTAGGAGGGAAGGAATCTCACAGGTGTCCAGATAAAAAACTGCACCCACTCAAAACCCCTTTGGGAATTTAATGTCTTAATGGCATGACTTTCTAGAATGCCTGTGTACATCTGAAAATGGAAACTGCTGGTGGTCATGGCACAAGTCTGCTATGGGAGCTAAGTGCTGGATTTCAGATAGTGATGAGGAACCTGAAACAGGACTGTCAGGGTTTGTCAGTATGCCAGTATTTAAAGGACAAAAGAAAAAAAAAGAGCTTCTCAGCAGTCTCCTCACTGCTTCTAAGACTACAATTATTTTCACCAACATTACTGAAAAGTTTTGTCCTAACTCACCAATTCACAACTCTGTGAATCCACAACATTTGCATCCTCCTTGAACAAGGTGTGGTTGTGGCAGTAGTGATGTACTCTTGAGCTACAGCCTCATTTATGGAGAACACAAATCCACTAAACATGGCTTTGCTTTCACAAGAACTTTAACAACCTCCATAGTAATTTCAAATTTATAATATAATTGAAGAAACTGTTGTTTGCAGGAGACAACAGCAAACTGACCACAAGTTTCCAATCTCCACATTGTATGTGGGAAGGAAGATGAACTTTTTGAGTATACACAGGTCAAACTGAACACCTGGAGACAGAGACTGAGCTTGTTACAGTGCAAGCCTCACATATTCAAATGTTGATAAGTAAATATTCTTCATGGTTTATTTTAAACGAGAAACTTTGCCAATGTGTGGTGCAATGAAAGCACTTTAATGTTAGCAGCAGGTGCCCTGTATTAAAAATACCAAAGTCAGGCCTCTGCTGGGATGCTGCACAGATGTCTTGAAGCAATACAAAACCAAAAGGAAAATACCTATAAAAGTTATTTCATACCCATAAAACAAAATAATTCCATAAATAGATTAAACCAAGATTTTTCTCCTTAATTTCACAAAACCTACCTCCACTAGCCAGCTGCTTTGACCAAATCTGCTAGTCTTTTTTTTTTTTTTTTTTTTTTAATTACTATCCTCAGTTCATTTTAGCATCTCGGTAAACAAACATAAATTGAAGTTAGCTGTATCTTTCCTCCAAGATAAAATATGTCCACTATAGACTGAAACATGTGTAATACTGGAGAGCCCTTTCCATACCTATATTTTTCAAAGTGTGTATTATCTTAAGTCTAATTATTAGTCAATAGATTATTTCTATAAGCACTTAATTTACAACCCTCATCAGCATGCTTTCAAGCCCGAGTTAAGACCCCATTAAATCCTCATTTCATGTTCCTCAGATTTACACAGTAAACCTCAGTATCCACAATTTGTTTTCATCTCTTAAACAGATGATAAAAATTCAAGAGTAATTTCCCCTTGTGCTGCACTATGGAGTTGTAAACATTTATTGCAACGTTAAGAACTGGCCATCATGAACGTTAACATGCAGATTTTTACCTCTGAAACCATTTCCCCAATGTTGAGGCATTTCTGACAGAGCACAGGCAGGAGGAGCAGAGACAGTTTGTTCAGAGCAGAATGAAAAACAAGTTTAAACTGAAAAGACCTTTTTGGTAAGGTAGCAAGCTTGTTTTCCAGGGCATGAATCTCCTGGGAAGGAAGGGAGGGAGGGACATACTTGTGCCAACCAGAGCAGCTCCTTCCCAACCATGGCCTCCTGCTGCAGGCAGGGATGACCCCTGGGCTGCCTCCACAGCACTGTGGGCCCTCCCCACAAGCTCCTGTGGTCCCTGCCAGCCCACATTCCCTAGCCATATGACCAGGGGGGCTGCAGGTGGGGCCAAAAGCTGTTTAGCGCCCTTCAGAAGAGAAATGCTCTGCAGTGGCCACGTAGGGTTGCATGTTTTTAAACTGCTTGTCTGAATCCAGTAAGGAAGAGGAAAGGATGCTTACTTTCCATTAAGTCTTCCTTTCTGCCCAGTGCCAAGTGATCAAAGATGAAAATCACTGCACGTAATGAAGGAGTAGCAGGGAATTTAAGCCAACCTTCCTTCATTAGTGCTGTCAGCCTCAGGTTTCTTGGGCTTCATAATATCCTTCAAAAGTAATGTTTTGTTTCTCAGAAAAGTTCCAAATATTCCCTATTAGCTTTGTACAGTGTGCAAAGCATTGAAACTCTGATAATCACACAAGTGAGATGGTTTTTGTCTTCAGCCAGCTTAATCCTCTCTTATTATGAGCTCTTCTTAGAATATAACATTTAAAGGACTTTCAAAGCTTTGGGTAACTCTTCAAAATTACTTTATCAATTTAACTTCTGTAAAGTCTATGCAATAATCAGTGGGCACTGGGAGCTGGAGACAGATTGCACAGCAGCCACAACGATGATTCAAGGTTCATAATATTATATACAACTCATTGTAAACTATTTAAACATCAAAATAAATCTACACTGTTTTTAGCATTAGCTTCAGACAAGTGGTTCTTATACACAGTAGTCTGGTGAGGAGCTCAAACAGCTAGAAATCAACTACATAATCTAACATATGAGCTCTCAAACTGTGGTTTTAAAAATTATGAACCTGATGGTAAGTTGCTTCCTCTCTGCAGGCTCTTTAGACTTCCCCATGCAACTAAACACACAGTTATATCCTGCTATGAAAAATACAGATTGGTATATTAAAAAAAAAATCGTGTTGAAAGGCTCCTGGCCCTGATTAAACTCTACAGGGCTTTTAAAGGTTAAGACCTAACCTCAGCTCTTCTCAGCTCACCAGCTTCAACGAGAAGCTTGCAGCAACATTAATCAGCATGAAATAATGAGGCTGTGAGAGGCAGCAGCATGTGATTTCTTTATTTCATCTTAATTACAATTTAAAATTTTAATGTCAAGAATTTGACAAGTGTTTGAGCAAGAAGAATTACTGCCTCAACAGCAGTTAAGGTCAGGGAGAGGAATAGGCTCAATCCCAAAGAAAAGCAATGAATTTGTCCTGTAATAGCCATGTAATTTAAATCGTTCTGCCAGCTGCTGTTGACAGCAAATGTGCTGGTTCATAAGCCCACAGCTCCTGCCAAAACATGTGTTCCTGGTCTCTAAACAGAAGCAGGCCCTACCACGGGGCCAACTTTAACAAATGCCAGACCTCTGGGAAAGGAGCATCCCACCCAAAGGGAATATACTCCTGTAACACAAACATATATAATTAGGTTGCAACAGAATTAGACTGAAGCATATGTTATAATGAATAATTTGAGTGTCTCATTGAATCAACGAATAGTTCAGGCTGGAAGGGACCTCTGGCGGCAAAGCACTTAATGGAAGGATTAACTGTCATAGGTGTATTTGTTTTTCATGCAGCACAGTCCCTCTAAACAGTTTAACTTCAAAGTAGAGCAAATGCCAATGGGTTTGTTTTCCAGAGACAAATATTTCTCCTGTGAAATGCACACTCAAACTCAGAACTGAAGCTGCCCAGACCACAAAGCCTGTGTGCTCTCCAATTCAGCCAGGTAAACCCAACTGCAGCTTCTCTGCCCCTGTCCCTAACATCCTGAAGCCAGCACCAGTACACCCTGAGCATGGGGACTGATCAGAAACTAATGACACCCCTCACCCTGCCACTGGGCTGCAGGGCTGTGCTGCCTGTACAGCTCCCGCTACAGAGCACTCCATCATTATCCTCACATGTCAGGTGTGCAAAAACTACATCCAAGGCAAAAGCTCTAGAAAGATCTACAAGAACATATTAAACTGGAAATTCTTGATCTTTCCATGGAGATAACCCTTAGCATGGGACAGAAAATCTGTGCTGCAGAGACCCTGGGAGCTGTATGGATATGAATTTTAGCACAATAGATGGGTGGATGTAAAATCAACCCAAACTGGGCACAGACTATAAGAAACATAGCTTGCTTATTTTCAAGACTAGAAGATGAGTTGTGGGACAAGAAAGGACTCAGAATGGTGCCTGCCTAAGTGACAGTGTTCTCATGAAAAAAAAAAAAAAAAAGCATGTAATTAGAACGTGTAAATAATTTTTGCAAATGAAAGGTGTAGAAAATAGGAGGGTATAGAAATATTTTGGCACACATGTTATTTTGTGAAATTGTTCTGGTCATTTATCATGTAAATTTTCTACCTGTGTTGATGAAATATTGTTCCTTCCCAGGAAAGGTTAAATATCAGATATAAATAACTAGAAATCTTGTCATTCAAAATGCCATGAAAACGATGTGTGGAAACCATGTGCCTCTTTTATAAAATTGCCTTCCCCGGAGACAGCACCAAGCAGCCCTGTGAGCCAACAGCAGCAGGGATTGCTCAGAGCCTGGCATACCCTTATATCCAAATGATCAGCCAACAGAATGAGCTCTGGGAATCGTGAACGGTCATTCCCACAGGGAGGTAAACCCTGCCCTCGTACATAAGCCAGGGCTGTGAGGGCAGCTGCCTTCCCTCGGTGCCTGCCTGCGTTTTGCCAGATGAGGTCAGCAGCACCCAGCTACGCCGGATTTCCGAGCCGCAGCCGTGTGTAACAACGCAATGACACCTACACAAATAGAAACTTTTTTTGCCAGTTCATCTTCCATGTTCCAGACTGTCATGTTATGCACACCTATCAATACCACATCTGCAGGAAGCACAGTTTTTGCAGATGATCTTGTGGCAGGACCTCAGGAGAGGGCAGTCATTCTCATGTACTTAAGCACCCATAAAAAATGCTTTCGTTTATTCAGAAGCTATTTTTGTGATGTTGATCCTGCTGGAGTGCTGGATTACTGTCTGGATACAAGCATGGAGCTGTCAGTAAGAGAAAGCACAGGGGTGCCAGTGAGGCAAAGCAGGTTAAAGCTGCTGTAATTATTTCTGATGGGTGTTTACCTTTCACCAGTTGAGTGCATTTGAAGAGCTCTTTTTGTGTTGGGCCTTACAAATCTGATTATTTTACAGCATAAGGCATAGCCTTAAAAGCATTTCTCATTTACCACCTGCTATTCTCTCTTTCAGCCAATCTCACATTTTTTGTCACTTGACCTGAAATGCCCTCCCATGTGTGAGTAGGCAGCACTGCCACATCCCAGCACACACCTGGAGAAACCAGCCTGCCTTGACCTGCTGATCTTTCTCCTCTGGATGCTTTCTTCTCTTTTCATTGCACCGGAGGCAAAGTAGTGTGACACAGCTCCGGGACAGACCTGTCTACTAAATCATTTAATTCCTTAGTTCTGACCCTTTTTGTGCACGAAGACATACATATTGCAGACGAGATCCTGAGACAACCACTGAAGGAACCAAAGCACTTCCCTTAGTACCAATATAACTCTGCAGTTGGGCTGTGCAAATAATGTTTGTATTTCTACCAGGCAATTAAAAAAAAAAAAAGCATATTTCAGCTTCGTCTCCACTTTGGTAGAAATAAAATATTCTGTCTGGAGGGAAAAGTCACCCTTGAGTGATACCCAAAAGTCTCTGGAAGCATCACAGAACTGCTGAAGAGCTAGACAAGTCATAAACATTCTTGCAGCACCACAGACAGAGGCAGGTCTGTGTCTCCATCTCTGACACACCAAGCAAGTGCCCAAACTGGAGGAATTTGCAGATTCTCCCCCAGACCAACTATTTCAGTAGCTGGCAGGTAGAGATGAGTCACACTGGGGATTTACACACACACTAAAAATAACAACATGGCTTTTAATTATCTAGATTATGCTATAAAATGCAGATTATAAAACCTCATGTTGTTGCTGAAATTAAACACTGACTCAACCCAAACCACACAAATGTTTCAAGAGAAATGTTGAGTTCATATACACTGTTTTCACTGCTCTTTACTTTCAGTATATATGTAGATACAGATAAGTATTTGAATATTTGTGTATATATATTTGTACGTATATTATTGTTCTGCCTATACGATGCAGGAGAAGTTGAAGAAAAGGGACTGAGAATTATGTGCCATGGAGGAACACACTGTCTCAGATTGAGACTACTCTAACCCAGTCCTTATGTCTGTCTTCTCCAAAGGCAGATTTAATTTCCCAGTGGCAAGCGAAACCCATGCAAACCAAATGTGTCTATGTGACTCCGGAGCCCATCGCCAGTGCTGGAAGGGCCAGCTGGAGCTCTGAGTCCCTGCACATGTCACCACAGCCTGGGGCTGCACGGGAGCTGTTTGCTGCCCTGGCAACTCAGACCACTTCAGTACATGAGAGACACCAGAGTGACTGGGGAAGACTAAGTAACATCTGCCACAAGAACCGAGACTCCTAACACCTTTGAAAACGTTGCCCAAATATTGCCTGTACAGCATCATCTCAGAGCTGAGTTTTACATCTCAGAGAAACAAACCTCTCCCAAGAAACTAACCTTGCCATCCTGCCTACCTGGCATTGCCAAATGCATTGGATTCTGGTGTCAGAGAAACTTGAGGGGAACACAGTGAATGGCTCCACTTCCCCCGCCTGTTTGTCACATTCAGTTCCACCCATGTGGTTTGATTTCCACCCTTCACTGACCTGCACATCCTGCCCCATGCTGCAGAGTCTTTTATCTCACTCTAAAACACAAATTTTTTAGTCATTAGGCCAAAGTGCCTCACTGAATGTGCCTTCCCTGAAGCTGCTTTCTTGCTTATATTTCTGCCAATAATAAAGATTATTTTTGCAGTACATTTTTTTCCCACCCCTCAAAGCCATTGATTTAACCTTGTTAGGGCCAATCAGCTGCTTTTGAAGGATACTGTTTTTGCTGTTCAGCCCAAATGACATGGGAGATGTCAACAATATTATCACTGAGTGCAGGATGCCAAACTGCTGCTTCCACTGAGAGGCACAATCTTGAAAATTTTCTTTTGAACCATCAGCTGAATAATTAAACATCAAAATGAGGACTGGGCTACTGAAACACCAGTGGAAATGTAGAATATGTGGTTTACAGGTTGTGGATTACCATTGGAACAGTAAATAGGTAAGGGTTTGACAGCTCCGATTTGCTCCTTATGTGCTGGCATTGTGAGACAGAGGGGGCTCTGTCTCCCTGAATTTACAAAGTAAAGAATGGAAAGAAATAATCAGAGAAGACACCCACACAGTAGTAGATCTGAGCTAAATGTTAACCCCTTTTCTTGTAAACTTGTAAAGGCAATGACAAGATGTATGCAGATTAGTACTTGCAAACCTTGGAATAAATGGATTTTCAGAAGTAGATTTGCCTATGAACAAGTGAAACTCTTCTGGCAGAAGAATTTAATGCCTGAAAAACAATACCTTAATATTTTTTTTAAAGCATAGGAGTCATTCTGTTTGTTTCTTTGGCATTTTCAGTGTCCACAGTTCATAGCAAATGCTGATCTGAAGCTGCTCATAAGTACAGCAGGTGCCCCTCATGCTGCCTGGACACAGGCAGATGAAGCTGCGAGAGCACAGCACCGGGTCCGGATGGTGCCACAGTGCAAACCTGGCAGAACAAGGAGGATTCAATACTCCAGCAGCCCATGGGCAGCCTTGGGGGCTGCTGTGGCTGCAGGCAAAGGCCTGGGGTTAGGCGTGCCCTGGGGCCAGGAGGGCTGGAGCTTGCCCAGTGGCTGCATCACACAGCATCTTCACAACTGAGAGCTAATAAACCCCTGTTTAACTACCTGATTGATGACAGCACATAATTTGTAAAGCTTAAGGGGATTGTAAACAAGGAATCTGTTTGCACCATATGGCAGGGGACAACATGGCTGTAGTCTTCCTCTCCAAACCTGTGGCTGGAGCATCACAGTCTTGTAGTTCAGCTGTTTCCCAGTATTGTTCATGTTAAAATACACTGGGGTTTTTTTGTCCAGTCTTCCCTGCATATATTGAGGGTAATTGAGTGACAGGCTTTTCAATTTATTTTTGATCATAAAAATTAATGTATAATTGTAACCTCCTAGAACAGAGACAGAACAAGTTCTGCTCATTCACAGGTAGGCTGGGGTTTGGGGTTTTTATTTTTTGCTAGTTATGTTTTTTGAAAAGGGTGTAATTGAAGAGGATTTTGAGGCAGGTGGAACCTGAGTTAGTATAACATAAAGAATCTAGTTTCAGCCCCACAAAATGGCATTTCTCCAGTGTGAACAGCAGAGGAGATGCTGGCTTGGAGCACTCCCTTCACCTTCCCACCAACAGAAATCTGCACAGAAACCCCCGTGGTTCCCACTTTGCAATCTGCACTTGTCTAGCTACCTAGTGGTTATGTTCCCTGCACCAAGGCAATAGCAAACATTAAATCAGAAGAGCTCAGAGGCTGTCACTGTGGCTGGACTATCCTGATGAGGTGTTAGAACTGCATGCAGCAGTTACCCCCGTGCCAGGTGTGCCAAGGAAGCAAGCAAAGCTGGACTCGATCATGCCAACACCACAGTCAGAGTCTGCAAGACCTGGGAAATAGCTGAGCTAGAGTCTGCCAGGAAAGCATGGGCAGCTTTCACCTGGGGCAAGGGAGCTTTGCATCCTGCCAACTCAGTGATTTGATCAGTGTGAGGCAGAGCACTGGAGCTGCTCCATCAGACGGGCACTTCCCTATCACCCGCCCGCAGCCCCTGCGGCCATCTTGGCGTGCCCAGAGCAGCAGCAGGCAGTTGCTAGGGTTTATGGCAAGGGTCTTTTCACATCACTCATGGATGTAAAAAGCTCAGCATGCTGTAAATCCCCTGTCTCACAAAGTCTGGACATGGACTCAACTCTCTCAGAAATGGAAGGTGGGTAACTTCTTAGGAAAACAAAATGTGCAGGGAATAAGGTTTTGGTCAATTTCCCCCATTCTCCTGGGACAGGCAGATCAACCTTGAACCTTGCATTCAAGCACAAAACTCAGTGACATCCAGATTCTCTTACTACCATTGCTCCTGCAGAGTGGAGAGCAGAGGGCCAAGGAGCGGGGCAGGAGCAGCAGTAGCTGGGAAGGAGCGAGCAGCAGAGCTTCTGTCAGCTAAGGGAGGGCAATGGCAAAGAGGCAGCAGCACACAGCAGGGACAGTGTCTTAAATGCAAGCCCACAGCAGACACAGCTATTTTAGGAAGAAGCCTTTAAAAGCTCATCTGTAAAGTAAATTATCTGTGGTCCGAGATGGCTCCTACATGAGGCAGCAACTGAATTCTTCAAACAAATCAGCAGCAAAATATTTTCCCTTTCACCACTGAAGTTACATCCCTGTTACCTGTGTCTAACTCCTGAGTAGATCAATACTGTTTGCAGTCACAGCTGTGGAGTCACACCACACCAAACACCAAAGACCAGAAAGGATACAAGTGACAACACAATTGTCTAAACAAAAATCCTTTGGCTCCAAAAATATCTGAAAAGTCAATTTTATATCTAAAACCACAAGATAAATCTTTCTGAAAGAAATCAATGTTGTGCTACTGAAATCTGGTCAGCTAATGGCCCTAAAACACATCTCTATTCCAGCTGTCCTGTGCACCAGCATCCTGTTCCATCCCTGCTGCTGGCTGTGAAGGCCATAGCCAGGAGGAGATGAGTGCTCCCTGTTGTCACTACTACCTCTGCCAAGAAGGATGTCAAGCATGAGGGGAAGACGTGTTTTCTAAAATACATTGGTTATACCCTGCCAACATGTTTTTCATAAATCCCTAACAAATAATAAGAGGGAAGGACCTTCCAGCAGCAGAGGCAGAGAACATTTAGAGTCAAACACTCAAGTAGATGACTGTAGGTATCAAGTTTTCATCAAGATAAACATGAGATGGGACTGTACACAGAGCATCACCTTGCAGCTAGAATTAGGGCTGCTAGGACATCTTTGGCCACAAGAAATGCCAGTTTATCAAACCCCAAACTTGCTGCTGCTGAGCAGCCCTGGGACATGGGGAGGGCTCTGCAACTCGAACTCATGTTCCTGTCAAGTGCTCAGAGGCATGTTCGTAAAAATCTGTTTGGTATATCAAATAAAATCAATAAACTGTCCTGCCTTAATATCTACAGGGTTTGATGTAAACTGGAAAAACATGCTTATCAATCACCTGCAGCTATCAGCAACAAAACTATCATCAACCAGAATGAAACCTGCTGTGAAAATGGATAAAATAAATAAATAATAACAATTAAAAAAAAAAAAAATACAAACCATACAAAACACAACAAAACCACCAACTGCACATCTACATAATTTCCAGAAATCTGCTCCTGGTAGAAAATGAGAAGGGCAGAACGGGCTGCAGGAGGGAGGCTGCTCTGTGTGCAGCTGCCAGGCTGCAGGTCTTTTTTAAAAAAATATCTATATTTCCAGGTAAGCAGCTGCAGAATTAAATCAAACTAGGAGGGAAAACGTGAAATGAAGAAGACAAGAATCATAGTGCACTGTTCTTGATCTGCAGATTTAAGTTTTAAATTATCTTTTGGGTGATGATTTTATTTTACTTTTTGTGTCTTTTTATCACAACCAAGTGATTAAAAGTCAGTTCTGCAGACAGATGACCCTGACATGATCCACTACTGGAAGCAGCTTGGCTGCTGGAGCAGTGTCCCAGGAGCCCAGCACTCACAGCAGGATGGGTGCTGCTCAGCCTGGCTGCCCCACCCTTGCTCATCCTCCTCCCTTGGGGGGCACTGCAGAAGGGACATTTGGGGTGCAGCACCTCATTTTTCCTCTCTGGCTATGCCGTGGGTTCAGCCATTTCCAAAGCTCAGCTGAAGCTCAGTTTTAGGCCGAAGAGCTGCTTTCCAAGGCTCCCTGCCAGCATCAGCCTCAGCTTGCCATAGACCTACTTGCAGATCTCCCCAAGGCCTCACCGGTGAATTCATCCCATGCCTCAAAGACAACTTATCCTGTGAACTAGTTGCTGAAGTTTCACTTGCAATTAAGATTTGTTCAGGAGTAGTTGAGGCCCTTGTGATTTCTATTCATGGCATGTTTTAGAAGCAGGCAAATTAAAATCTTTACCATTAAAGAGCTGATAGCTCCCATAATTGCAAGCATCATTCTGCATTAGCTGGAGGGAGCAGCATGAGTCACTGGCTAACAGAAGCAGATCTGTTCATAAAATAGGAAACTTCTAACCAAAGAGAATTTCCCGAGCCATGAATTACTTTAGAAAAAGTACTAATTCCAAATTATATATACTTATATAATTTGTGCTGCCGATACAAGAACTTTCTTCTAAGTTAAGAGTCTTTTTTTTGCCGTGTACTGCTCTGAAGTACCTTCCTGGCTGACCTGTGGTGCATCAATTCATGATTCAAAAGGAAAACATTTCCCTGAGAGATGAGTCATGGCTCAGGTTAAACCACATTGCCCTTTACTTTCCACAGATTACATGGTTTAAGGGTTGATGAGTTCAACAATTAATATGTTGATCCATTTGCCCAGAATAATATTAAAACAAATATTAAAATGTTCTCAGTCAAGGTACCTGTCCCCTATGTGGCTTTGTTTCTCCACGAAAGAACAATCTGTCACTTGAGGGAGAGGATCCAGGAGAATACAGAGCTAGTACAGGTTAAAACAAGATTTTTCATGTGTTTTGAGGTCAGTAAACTCAAACGGAAAGGTAGAAATAATGGCAGCATGCACTATGGGGTTGGTTTGTCTCACAAGGTTCATTTTGTGAAGACTGCAGTGCTAAAATGGGGTGGTTTTCCTCTTGGAAAAGGCTACAACATGCAGCCAGCCAACCAAACAATGCAATGTGAGCAGTGACAGGTCAGAGCTTTGCAGGAGAGCAGCTCCAGGCCAGCTGCAGCATCAGAAAGTGCTCCATTTACCTTTGACAATTCAGAGAATCTAACTCAAGACTACAATCAATAAGTGCTCTGACTGGACAAGGAGCTTCTTCTAATTCTAACCTCAGGACTGCTTAGACCAAGGTTTAGTACCAGCCTCACATCTCTCATTCAAAAGATTTATTCTAACTCCAGGGATTTTTGGTGTCTCTGTGAGCTGAAACATCCAGTGTCCGCACCAGAATTCCAAAACTTTCTCTGCCTTCCTGCAGGGCTCAGTCTTAAAGTATATTTTAGATGCTCTGGAGTCTTTTCTTTCTCCTTAGCACAGTGCAAGTGTGCAGCAGTGCACGGGGAGGGACATAGCCCAAAAATGAGTGAGAAGAAATGCCTCAGGTCTGAGAAGGAGCAGGACTGAGCCCTGGGTGCAGGATGAGGAGGGTGCCCAGGCAGCTCCAATGTCTTCTCTCCTACCCAGAACCCACAGCAGCACCCAGTGTTGGAAATCACTAAGAAAGATAAGCAACTGAAGCAGTTCTGGTGATCACAATCACAGAAAGTTCGGGGTTGGAAGGGACCTTGAAAGATCATCGAGTCCAACCCCTTGCTATAGCAGGATCACCTAGACCAGGTCACACAGAAATGCATCTAGGTGGGTTTTGAATGTCACCAGAGAAGGAGACTCCACAACCTCCCTGGGCAGCCCATTCCAGCCTCTGTCACTGTCACTAGATACAAGCCTCCAACCAGACTCTGTCCCATTGGCCACAACCCTCTGCCTTCTACCATTTAACCAATTCCCAATCCATCTCACTACCAGATCATCCAGACCACACTGCCTCAGTTTAGCTGTGAGGATGCTGTTGGGGACAGTGTCAAATGCTTGACTGAAATCAAGATAAAACACATCCACTGCTCTTCCATCAGCTATCCACCTGGTTATGTCCTCATAAAAGGCTGTCAAGGTTGGTAAAATATTACTTCCCCTTGGTAAAACCATGTTGACTGCTCCTAATGACCCTCTTATCTCTGATGTGCTTAGAGACAGTGCTGACTATGAGTTGTTCCATCACCTTTCCAGGGATGGACGTTGGAAATCTCCTAAGAATAGGGAATTCAAATCCTGCTGAGACAGCCAGGAGCACCCTGCTCTCAGAAACAGTGGGATGGTGGCCAATGGGATGTGCAACGAGAGAGAGAGAGGGAGTCAGTCTCTCACTGCAGCCCTCTGGCTATCAGCCATTTATCATCTCTCAGTGATAGATTAAATCAATTAAGTCATTCGAAAAACAAGCATCAGGTTTTTCTGTTACAAACTGTTGCCTTTCAATTGGCATGTAATCTGAAATGAGTCAAAGCCCCCATTGGATCACTGCAGAGCACTGTTCTACTTGACCAAGGGAAAACTATAAACAGATAAACAAAACTGTGAACTTTGCAAGCATGCAGATGACAGCTCTCAAACTGAGGCATTGCCGCATGGCTCATGGAAAGTCAATGAGAACAAAGACTTCCAAAACTTGAGTAAAAAAAGTGTTTTGTGCTCATAGAGGCACTGTAAGGATTAGGTTTAACTCTGGGTATCTCCAACCTCTCCCTGCAGACACTCAGGATGTTGTTCAGCTTTCTATTTGGCCTTCACAAACTCAGTTGAAATGTAGCCTTCCCACAGCTTGCAGTGGATTTAAGACAACGTGGTGGTCAGGACATTATTTTTCCCCATCTGTTTTGGTGGAGCTGCCGTTTCCTGCACTGTTACTGTGGAGTGGGGACCAGCTGCCTGTGCTATCACACAGTGTAGCACTGAAATTCGTTGCCAAGTTTTAAAACAGAAGTCAAAACAGCACACAAGAGCCCTTGGGCTCTCCGTGCTCTCCCTGAAGCCACAGCAGCTGTGCCTGCTGCCGACAGGGAGCAGCTGGACCGTGCTGACACTAGCTCACAGGGAGCAGGGGGCTGCAGGCTAAGAGGAGGCTGGCACTCCAAGATCCTGGAATGAGGGAAATCCCAGCAAACAGCAGTATCTGCAAATTCCAGTGCTAGTCACTAGCTCTTTTCTCCCATATCTCTTCTTTAATCTGGGCAGGGAATCACAGCCAGGCAGGAGCAGGCATCCATCTCAATGCATATGAACAGGTAGCCACAACACTACCAGGACTTCTACATATAGCCAAAATGATTTATCTGCTGACAAATTCTGCACAGCCAAGCATCAATTCTGAATTTGTTGTACCGTTAATGAATGACCAAATAGAGCAGTAATTCACCTCAGATGCAAAAATAGATATCTGTGTAAAATTATTTATGCTTCAAACTGTTCAGACAGACCATCAAAAAAGCATCACAGTTATTGTCTAATTTCATGATTCCTATATACTGACCATTCCATGTCCCACCTTATTACCTCACTGAAAACAAGTGATCCAGCTCTTGCAACACAGCCCTTGGTGGCTCCTCAGAAGTGTGGTTTAACCTTCTAGCTGGCTGCTCTGCACACACCAACGTGCTAGTAAGAGAGTTTCTTCAGAGCCTGTTCTCCCCCTCAGTCTGGGTCATCCACAGTCCCCTCGAGCACTTGCAGCCACACACTCCTGAGCTCCACAGACAGATGTTCCTCTCCTGATGAGCACTTGGGGCTCCTGTGAAGCTCAGGCCCAGGCTGGCTGTGGGCTCCCATCACAGCAACCCCTGTTCCCTAGCTAACATCTCCACAGGGAAGCCTTGCAGCTCCTGCTAAGCTGGACAAGGAGACTTTCATGTGTCTTTCTATAGGGCTCTCTCTCATGGCTTATTCAGGCACTTTCTTATCTATGTTAATTCGGCTCTTTCAGGCTAATTACAACTTAATATATAGACAGTCTCATTAAGATCTTAGCTTAGGTTGGATATTTATATTCTCAGTATCCTCAGCAAAAATTGTAAGAAAACTGGTTATCAGGCACAGACATGCCTGCAGATATAAGGGCATTTTCATTCCTCACAGTAGAAAACTGGTAATCACCAGAAGCCCAACATAGGAAGGCTTGAATTTTTTTGTGCCCTGCTCTTAGAAGAATGACATGCCCAGTTCCTCAGTGTTAAGGCTCTTCAAGCACCTCATTCCCTTTGGAAAGTCCTGCCTTCATCTTGGTGAAAATAGTAGATTTAGCTGCTAGCACATGCAAAACTGCTTGTCTGAGCACCAAGGAGTGAGAAATATTGAGGTTTTGAGTAAGAGCAAGAGTCTGTAACACCACAAATACTGATGTCCTGAGAGCTATTAGGTATCCAGCCAAGGAAGCTGGGAAAATCCCAGCACTGCTTGCAAGGGCTTGTAGAGAAAGAAACACACAGAAGAATATTGTGACAGAAAATGAGGCCAAATGAACTATGAAACCTTTTGACCAGGTTTCCAAGGCAGAAGATTTTTGAAAAATCCTTTGTAATCACTGTGACTCTGAGGCAGTAACACAATCGGTTGGTAAAGCAATCCAGGAAAGATCTTGCAGGAATGTTAGTCACCAGCTGAGTAGTCTCAAGAGTATTTGGAAGAATACTCCTGAATTTCAATCTTAAACAGATGAATCCCCCCCCCCCAGCTTCACACTAAAAACGGCTTTACTGTTACCTCCACTGACACAGCCTGAGGTTTGACAGACTTCTGCAACAAACACACATCACTTGGTAGTGACCCAACACTGCACCAGTCAAAAGAAAACATTCACCAAAACTCTTTCTCCTGCAAATGCTTAGTAACAACCAGCTGATTTCTCTGATATCAGAACTGATTCACAAAACAACGTGAAAACCAAAAAGAAGGGGCTGAATGTGAAATAAAGAATAGGAACAGCTCCCTTTCACCACAACCATTTGGTGTGTAATAAACATTCTGTATCATTGCAAATACATGGCTTAGCAGTTTAATTCACATCCAGATCTGGCAGTTGTGCACATGTGGAAAGAAGCTGTAATTGTTTGCTTGTTTGTTTTTTTCTGTATTATTTTAGAGAAACTAAGACCATAATGAAAAAATATGTAAAAGAAACAACAAAAAGTGCTACAAGACACCCTACCTTTTGAATACATTTTTATTTCCATAAAATGAAAATGCTATCTATCCATTGAAAAATAAAACAAAATACAACAACCAACCACCACCAAAAAACAAACACACAAAAAAACTGATAGAGATGTTTGTGTATCCAAACAAATGGTGAGAATTCCCCAGAAAACACACTCTGCAGTGACTGAATGGGATAAGCCCAGGAACTGAGCACATGTGCTGTGGCTTACAGATGCTCCCAGTGTGCCTGATGCCACCCTGGGAAATGGGTGGGCAGAGTACACAGAGAGGAGAGGGACTGTTTGCACAGAGGACACCTTAGCTGCATTCACTCTGAATTCCCAGATAACGTAGGAGATTACAGTTTAAAGCATTTATTTTTCCTTTTCAAATCAACTACTATAAAACCTGTCCTTTCCACACATTTCAGCTGGGCATTTCTAATAGTCAGGGATGCTTTTATCTCAAAAGTCAAACACCATGAGAAGGTGTAATCCTGGAGTCACCCTGACATGAATGTTCTCCAGCAAACCTAACGTGCCACAGCACCTCTGGAAGCCAGGTGCCAGTGGGCAGTACCCCGGGCTGCACTGGGGTATTTTGTGATTTGCCTGTGTGCAGCTTTTGAGGGACCAACATCACTGCCTGCAGGCAGGCCCAGCCCCTCTACAGCCTTTAAACCAGGCAGATGGGACAGAGCAGATACACACACTACACAATATACACCAGCAATTACAGGCTTGTCAACCTGTGGTAAACCCTTCATCTCAGTATAGTCCAATGAGCAGCAGTACAAATTGAGGTGTATCAAGTTTAACTGAAGATTTAAAACTCCAAAGCAGCAGCTACATGGAACATAAAAATGACTCTTCTCTCTTACTAGGTCATTATAGAAGAGGCTTTCACTATAGAAAAAGGAAGCAATCTGATCAGCAACATGGGATCGTGTGCAAAGGTCAGTCAAAGACAATCAGGTGGGTGAGTAGGTTACAAAAAAATATTTAATAATCTGAAAAATAGTACTAGTAAAAAAGTTGTACTTTAAGTGGCTTTTCTTGAAGGTGAGAAAGAAGTTAACAGCAGAAATAAAGGCAACAAAAGTTGTAGCAAAAGGTAATATCTTAAATTTTGAAGGGTGTAATAACAACAGCTTATTTAGCAAATAGATTTTTGTTCAGAGAAAAAGTCAGATTGCTTATTATATTTACCGTGGTTTATATACAGCAAAAGGTAGTGTTCTCCTGGCTGGGCTCACCTTCCCTCCCCTTCCACCCACACTAGGTAAGCAGTGGATATTGACAATTTAAACTGACCCAGAAGAGCCATGACTTGTGTTCGCTCAGAGCAGGAAAAAAACAAGACCTTAACTTAAACCATAGGAAAAGGGGCTAAAGTCTTAAAAAGGTTTCATACCTCAGACTGAGCATTGGACATTATTAAAGTTCAGCAGAGGCACGGCTGGCGGTGCTGAGCTCTGCAGTGCCCTCCTTGCAGGGCAGGGAAAATGAGGGATCCTTCTGGAGGATCAGGTTAAGCATCACCTGGAGAAAACAGACTCCTGTCCCAGCCTTTAATAATGATCCTTTTGAGCCACCATCAGCCTTTACTGCTCATTAACTCAAATTCCTGTTTAGCTGACAGTGCACTGAGTGAGCCTGTGTGCAGCACAGTCCTTTGCCATATATTCTTTAAAGCCACAGAAAGTTGCCCATAAAAAGCTGGCATTACAGTGGGCAGACAGACGACCCCTGTGACTGCTCCTCGTGTGACTGATGTTAGGAGACAAAAGGAGATGAAGGAAAGGAGTAAAGGAATGGATGAGAGCAAAGAAAGGGGATTCTGCCTGCAAACCGACGCCACAAAAGTAATTGATGCAGTGTGATAGCTGTGCTGGCATTCCCCTAGTGACAAAAAGACCACACACCCCAAATCTTTCATTATAGCACACAAAGCAAAGGAGGCCTCTTCTCTAATGCAGACATTAAATGGGAGAATTTAATGGCACTTGTCAGAAATGAGACATTTCAGGCAGACTGGCAGCAACGCAGCTTTTCGGCCTTTCACTAAAGACTGGATCTTCCCGACAGGCTGATGATGTCAGTGGGAAGTGGTTGGAAGACTTGATTCCAGGATGCGGGGGGCAACATACATTAAGGGTTTAATACTGTATATCCCAAAAGTTATGAGGCAGAGATGATGAAAGAATCTAGAGCATCGCAGGAGGACCAAAGCTCAGAGGCTGCTGATAAGAAATATTTACATTTGAAACCTTTTCTGAAATGCAGCTCAGAGACACTTGAGAGCTGCACCACCTACATGCACAACGCTTTACAATGCAAATGTGGGTGGTGAAAGGGAGTTTTCAACTCATCAGGAAAAAAATGCTTTTGTGAATGAAATAGGAACTTCCACAGAATGACTCCATCTTCTACAGCTCCTCATAGCTACAAGCAAAACACAAGATTACCAGCGTTCAGAACAGAAGATGGGGATTCCTCTTTGCTTTTTACACAAGACAGAGATTTTATAGGAATAAAAATATATTCCCAAATATTTATTGTTTTGACCTTGTCCTAGGAAAAGCTATTTCGAATCGTCTATAGCAGTAAATCAGAAGTAAAACCATCTAAACCAACACTCTATACTGTCAAAAGCACATGGAGCTCTCAATTTACAGGCATTCTATACCAGAGCCAAAGAAGAGAGACCAGAGCCAGTGCTACAGCTCCATGAGCCATCCTGGCTCTGACAGACAATTCCCAAACCCCTGCATTCACTGCCCCTTCTGCTGCTGCTGCCTCCCTCCCTGCCCAGCTCCCCTGGGCATACTGAGCTATGTTCTACAGCCTGGCATTCCACCTTGCATCTAAGCAGCCTTCCCACCATGACCACAGCTGCAGAATACAAACACAGTGCCCAGCAACTGCTCTTCTATAACCAACTCCTAACAGAGGGAATTAGGGAACAAATCCCATTGCACTTAGCCCTGTAGTTTACTCAACACCATCTAAAGCTGCTCAAGGCCAATATCTTCAATTAAAAAGAAAAAAAGAAAACACCCTACAGGAATCAAATATAAGGAAAAATCCTATAAAGAGTCTCATAAGTAACTCCTATTTGCACGAGTCATCAAAGGGTGACCCAACACACTCCTGTTTGAGGAGGTATGATGCTTAAACCTTTACACAACACCAAAGTTCTCCTCTGCTTTGTAACAGAAGGGGAAAAAAAAAACCAATTAAAATCTATGATGTGACAGCAAAGATTAACATTGACCACACAGAGTCAACCATTACCAAACTTAACACATCCCATCCTTCCCATGCAAGGTTAATACTGCTGCAGGTATCTGTCCCTCCCTAGCCTGGCATTTCATTAAGGTTGTTTCTATTTAAACGGGCTTTAAAAAAAATATTTTTAATGAACACGGTGTGCCAAAATAAGCTTATTGCTGCATAAAGATTATGTAGATCCAAGTGAAATTAAAAGAGTGTCCTAAAGGACATGTTCAAGGCCTGTAAATGTTAATACTGTGTTTTCCACACAACTCTGTTGGATAAACTTCCCTATGAATATTCCAGACATGATTTCTCTTATGGCCACATTTCCCCACTCAGTCGCTGGGTTTCATTTCACTATGAATAAGTAACTATCCAGGGATTTTTGGCAGCTTAGTGTTGTTCTAACCCATTGGTCTTGTAATTAGCTCCAAATGTTGTTTTTGTGAAGCCACATTCTTCTTGATGTATCCTGAAGTCCCCAGCTATCTTCTATACTTAGCCTATTATGTTAGTGGTAGGGAACATGAATATATAAATAGTATTAAAATTGCAAAAGCTGCTGCTTGGATAGTTTCCAGGTATGTCTTCGAAAAGGAAGGGGTTTTTCAGTGTTCTGTACCTGAGGATGCACCAAATCTCTGCCCTGGGGAGTATATCTGTAGTTTGGGATTCAAAAACGCTGGAGTTTGCTCCACAAGCCCTTCAGGCAGAGTGGCTACAGATGGTGTTCATGGCATAAAAGCTGATCAAATCCTGCACAAATAGGATCTTCCAAAGATACTGGTGGTGGTCACAGTGGTCACTTGTAGTTTCACCCTTCTCAGTTCACAACCTGTTTTCCCACTTAAGTATCCTGCTGGTGTAAGGATACCAGCAGAAATTAGAAAACACATTTAAAGCCGATGCTGGGACTGAAGCATCTGAGGGTATGATTTCATCCTTGGGATGGAAACAAAAGCTCCACACACTGAGCCAGGTGCCAGGAGAACCTTATTCAGAGAGTAACATTTGACTGCCATCCAGGTTCATCAAGGGTATTCAGTCTAGCGATTGGACCAAACATTTATGTATTCTTTCTATATATTTATATATCCACGGATGTGTAAACACTTATACACATAAACGTCTTTACATATTACCTGTAAGGTATCAGGCTGAAAAGCTGTTCTGCCCAGAAGGGAGAGCTAATGATTAAGGAGTGCTCACTTCAGCTTTTGTCTTCATTGCTACTCTATTAGGTGACACTGTGCTTTCTGGCTGAGGGTTCAGATGGGAAAGCACCACAGGCAGCAATTACACAGTGGGGGAGAGGTGGGTGGGGAAGGACCTCTCCATCACTCCCAAGGGTGGCAAGAAAAAAGTTGCTATGGGCAAATCCAGTCTTGATTTGACCTCCCCCTGTGAAATCACATAAAATGATCATTTAAGGACCAATTAAGATTAGTTACATGAGTGCAGCCCTGAACTTTCCCACTGCTCATCACTGGAAAGGCCCTACAGCCCAGGAGAGATAGGAAAACAGCATGCTCCTAGATTCTGGCAGCAGGTTACCAGCAGCAACAACACAGCCACCAAGGAGCTTGCTTTGTGCTTCAGTCAATTGTGTCAGGAAGGAGAGAAAGCACAATCCCAGTAAAATACTGCTTTACATCTTCATTTGGGTTTGCCTTTCAAAAAGGCGAGTAATAAAGCTGCATGAATGGATTCATTTCACAGCAAGAACAACTCCAGCATCCCTGGGGGTAGCTGCTGGGCCATTGCCTGAGTCAGCAGAATGGCCAGCACAGGCCCTTCTGCTGGAACCTGCAGAGTTGGGCTGACACTCCCCTTGCTGCTCAGAGCTGCCTCAACTCGGGGGAGCTGTTAGACTGCTTTAATTTGTAAGCCTATTGATGGGCATTTAATGGTAATGAAATGTTACTGCTGAGCGATTCTAGCAGATGAAACTCAAGTTTACTTCATTGTGCATCTAATTTATTTAGTGTTAAATGCTTGCCCTTATTTGCTTTACACAATGAAAAGTCAGATTTGGATGAAAAGTTTGCATCTCAAATAAGACAATTCTTTAGAAAGTTAGGCAAATTTCCATGCAAACGCTTGTCTTTGTGTTTCATACCAAACTCTCCTCTGGGGCATATACCCTGCCAAGTATAGGAATAGAAGGTTTAGGCTGCTCCTGGTGCCTATGTGCTCATAAAATCCACAACGGAGGAGACAGCTCTCATCTCTACCAAACCACTTCAGTAAACACAATAGCAGTGAACAAGTTAAGGAGATCTTACACAACCCCACACGTAAGAGAAAGTTCTGGCTGTGTCAATGCACCAGGAGAAGCCCTATTAAGTCATCTCCAGATTCAGAGCATCAGTAGTATCCTTCACCATGACTGCCACAACCTAACTGGCCATCAACTGATGATGTTGCACACAGCACAGGGCACACTTTCCTTTTTCCCACCCACTGCTCCTGTGCACTCCACTGCAGGGGGGTGGCTCCTGACCCACAACCACAGAGGTGAAGACAACCTGATATAACATTTCTGAGCCATCTTTCTCTAACAAATATCATGGAAATAGGACAACATTCATATTTCCCCCCGCCCAAGAAAAACAAATCCATTTTTTTTAGCACACTGTACCATAATCCTATGGGTTTTCCAATATTTTATCTTCTACCAGCAAATGTAATCCAGAGCTAAGAAGATTTTTCAATTATATTAGTTTATAAATGACTAAGTATATCTAGCAAAATCAGCAGGGAAAAACCTGTACTGTTGCTGATCCCTGCACAGAACTGGTTTCTCATTTGTGGTGCCTGGGCAGGCTGAGCCCCAGCCAGGGGCCAGCAGCAAGGAGATGCAGGCACCTCACCAGCTGCACCTGGCTTAAGTGGAAGGCAATGCCCAGTGGAGAAAGGAGGCAACTCAGGGGAGACATAACTGTAGTTTAAATGTTGGGTGTTTATTTGCCAGCAAACCCCTCAAAAATTATTATACAACATGTCAGACACTAGCTCAACTGTCCCTCTGTTAGACAGGGCACTGAGGCAACCATTAGAGGGAAAGCTGGAACCTCTACCCATCTGTGCCAGCACAGAACAAGCCACTGAGTCCGACTCAGCCAGGCCGAGCTCCTGCCAACCTGTCAGTGCAGCCCTGGTACACGAAACACTGGAGCTTGCAGTGACACCAGTGCTACAGCTTGTCAGGATACATCTTGGAAAAGCCAATGTAGAAGATTTTTTAAGTCCATTAATACAGCTCATGTATTCTGACAGCTGGAAGACTTACAAAGGAAGATGGACACTGAGGCAGAACATCTCCATCATTAAGGGTGAGAAATAGAAATGACACCCCTTGAAGTGGACTATTTGGTTTTTCTTATGTTGGGCAGTCGTGCCTTGGAGTGCCCAGACACCTCCCTGCAGGCAGAGTCTGGGGAGAATGTGCTCCCCCAGCCTCTTCTAGGATGGAGCAACCACTCAAGCAGGTGGCTGATTTCCAGAGGTGTCTTCTGCATTGTGAGTGAAACTTTAAGCTCAAGCAGCAGCTAAAATAAAATGAAGACAATAAACTCTACACAAAAAATAAAGCTAGCAATTCTGGGTGGGAGTGAGCAGAGAGGAGTGGGCAGTGGGACACAGAGAGCCTGTGCTACAGGTACTCTATAGCCTGGAGAGGGATGTTTCACTTCTTTACCATTTTTCATATTAAACAGATGTGCACAAAACCGAGACAACAGATAAAAATCAGTTTTGTCCCTTTATGAGATTCCTTTCATTCTTCTGAATGCAAATATCCGAGTTACCACCTTTCCTATTTGCTGCATTTGTGAAGTGAAAGCAAGGCTTTCTGCAGGTTGTCATTGTCATTCTTCTCTGCTATTGCTTTTGTTGTGACTGTTTCCGAGTGGAAGGCAACAAGCTACAGAGAAACAGTGAACTGCAGAGAAAGCAGCTAACAGACACTCACTCCATGCAGGCAAAGAGGCAGGGAGCTTTAGCATTGACAATGAAAGAAATAAGACTAGAGAATGCATTGCACTTGCATCCCTCTCACAATTAATACCCCGGTGAACTTCAACTGATGTTTAGTACCAGTCCAACAATAATTTGTTTTTATGGTTGTGAACTGATAAATTGTTATATTTATCTGATGCCTAGCAACTATTAATTATCACTTTGAGACTAGATTAATCAATAAGACTTAATTTCTCTGTTTTCTTCTAGAGAACACACCTCCAGAGACCTGAACCCCTTCCTTCTTAGAATGAATGACGCTCTTGGTCTCTGCTCTTGGACACCAGACACAGGGTGTTTTGCCAACACATTTGTATTCATTCATATTGTCACAAACGCAGCGTATGTCTGAGACAGCCCAAGGTACATGATTGATGCTCCCATCCTTTCAAACATGATCAACTTAGTGAAATCAATCAATGGAAGCTACAATGGCAGACAAAACAAGGGAGGCTTTTCTCAAGGCAGTCTATGTACTGTCATTTTATTATTTAATGTTTTCTACCAATAAAGCAATTCTGACAAGTCTCTGTGATGAGTGTTACCTGGCAATAGCTCATCTATTTGCCAGACTAACTTCAAGGCAATACCTACAGGATTAACTATGGAGTCACTAAGTATGAAACCAATAGATACAGGAAGACACACATCATGCAAGACATGCATCATGCAAATACAAATCACACAGACACTCTACTACATCGTGGATTCAATCTTCTTAATAAACTTATTTATGAAGTGTACATGGGGCTGGGAACAGTCTGTTATTGCTGCTGCCTGACACTCGCCACTATAACCTCTTCTGCTCATTGGTTTAAGTTACACAGAATCTGAAAAACAATTTCATTTTCAAGTGAAACTCAGCCACAGCAACTCAGCTGTTTTTTCAGGTGAAGCAAGAAAAAATCACCTGCACTTAAAGTAATAGGACAATTTTTTTGGCTGGTTAGCCTGACCTTTTCCTTTCCCTTGGCTCTGTTTGTGTTTCTCCACACTAGACTTGCATTTCCAGGAATTATAGCCCCAACCACAGGTTAATTTTGTAGAGAAAACTTATGTTCTGGGTTCACTGTGCTGTGAGTACTTAACTTTGCAACATTTGTGTTCTGCTGGTGGGAAGTACCTGTCTGCATACAATGGAAGATCAATGTAAAGCCAGCATCCCTGCTAGAAGAGTTGTCATAGAGGGAAATGTAAATATCAGGTCTTATTTAGCTATTACTACTACTAAAGCACAGCTCACGATAATAAAGGAAGAGCACTTTCCCAATAAACCCAAGGATAAGCAAGGGTTGAAAGGTTGCTGAGTCAGCTGCTTGGAGCACCCCCCCTCTGCTGTGTTCCCTGTTAGACAGGCTGCATGCCTTGATAGAATGAACCTTCCAATGAAGGGAAATATATATATATGCAGCACTTCTTCCCAGCTAAGATAAACACACAGCACTATGGTGCCAGGAAAATGGTGGACATTTCATCTCCCTTATTCCTTCTGCATTTTTATGACTGATGCTGCTAGATGTCCTCCTGCCAGCACAAGCACAGGAAGCAATCCATAAGACATGCTGCAAGGATAGACATGCTGGAGGTCTGCAGCCTGCCCCACCTGCACCCACACCTAGACACCTGAACAAGCCCAGCTGGATTTTAGACTTTCAAAATTATCTCAGGTGAGGTACTGGAGTCCAAATCCACCTCTGGAAAAGCATCCCTGAAAAAGGCACCTCACCTGGGAACACTCCTCTGAGCCCCCGCACCTACAGCCATGACAGGGGCCACACATGGCTGCATCCATCCTCCCCACTGCTTCCCTCCCTGCTGCCCGGGGTGAGCAGGAGGCACTGAGTAATGCTGAATGTACACTGGGAACCACAATAAAGCTAAATATACATAAGCAAAGCTCCAAGGTAAGCTATGAAAGTGACCACTTTAAAGGTCCGTGTTTACTACAGACTAGATACTCTTTATATTTGGCAAAACAAACCACAGTAAACTTCCAAAACATTATTTTCCGCAACATCACCCAAAGGTGATCCATCCAGCAGCATACAAGTGCCTGGCAAGTAGGGATTGTATGTGAGGGAGAAAGAGGATTTTTGGGGTGTCTGTGTCTCCTTTCCCTCCAGCACATGTGCAGTGGAGCTGCTCTTCACTCCTAGGAGCCAGTTTGCCCCATGGCCCTGCTAAAGGCCAGTGACAGGCTGGCCCCAGTCAGGGGCTACACCAGAGTCCTCCTGCCATCCATGCCCAGCAAAATGACTTGTTGCTTCCCCAGCATTATCAAGGCAGTTAGCAAATAAACAACTAGTAAGCAGCACTGGAAGAAGTGTTGCTGCCCAGCAGACTGCAGAACTATGAATGAGATTCGTGTCTGTGTTACAGTCATCTTACTCTGTCTTCAATATTTTAATTCCATGGCATAAACACAATTTTATTCACTGCAAAAAGCCATTTGGGTTTGTTTAAAGCAGCCAAACAAACTGCTTGTCAAAACAGATTTTAAATCTTAAAACAGAATCTCAAGTAATGAAGTGCAGTTTAAAGGTGCAGACTGTGCCCTCCACATTACTAACTCCTCTACAAAAACTGGACAAAGGAGCTGCCTTTGAACATCTCACTCCAAGGTGCTGGCTTTTCTCAGAGCAGGCACGTGGTTGCACACTCTGCAGCACTTATAGCTGCTCCCACCTCACCCCATCCCCAGTAACAAGGGCTCTCCATCATCCTCAACACCCTATTGCAAAGGCACACCTCAAGTCTATACATCCTCAGAAGGGGTCTATACAACCCCTATAGAGGGGTTTGTACAGCTGAGGAATGGGTCTGTACAGCCTCTATACACCTTCATTAGGGGAACCTATACAGCCAAAATAGCCCCTATACAGCCAAAGAAGGGGTCTATACAGCCCCTACAGAGCCCAAACAGCCAGTATACAGACTCATTAGGGGTCTATGCAGGCCCTAGAAAGCCAAAAGAGCCCCTATACAGACTCATTAGACTGTGTGGCAGCCATCTTGTGGTGGGGCAGAAGAAGTGGCAGCCATCCAAGACCTCACCTGGAGCATTGCATCCAGGTCTGGAGCCCTCACCATAGGAAAGACATGGAGCTAATGGAGAGGATCCAGAGGAGGGCAACAAAGATGGATCAGAGGCTGAAACACCTCTGCTACAAGGACAGGCTGAAGGAGCTGGGGTTGTTCAGCCTGGAGAAGAGAAGGCTCCGGGGTGTTCTTATAGCCACCTTCCAGTGCCTGAAGGGGCTCCAGGAAGGCTGGAGAGGGGCTGTTTACAAGGGCCTGGAGTGAAAGGGTGAGGGGTAATGGGTTTAGAGAAAATTTAGACTGGATCTCAGGAAGAAGTTCTTTACCTTGAGGGTGGTGGATCAGTGGAACAGGCTCCCCAGGGAGGTGGTTGAGGCCCCACCCCTAGAGCTATTCCAGGGGAGGTTGGCCAAGACTCTGAGCAGTCTGGTCTAGTTGAGGGTGTCCCTGCTCCCTGCAGGGGGGCTGCACTAGATGACCTTTGGAGGTCCCTTCCAGCCCTAAACATTCTATGATTCTATGAAGTCTGTGCTAAAACCACAGGAAAGTTTTTCTGCTTGATCCATCCACAGTCCCTGACTTTGTAGAAGTAACAGAGTATCTTAAGCACTATTGGCTGGGTCTGAGACATCTGGCTTTGCAGAAGGGCTCTCCAAGTCATTTTCTGTGTGTTAGATTCAATCACTGACATAGAATCATAGAATGTATTGGGTTGGAAGGGACCTACAAAGGTCATCTAGTCCAACTCCCCTGCAATAGGGAGGGACATCTCTAACTAGATCAGGCTGCTTAAAGCCTCATCAAGCCTAGCCTTGAATATCTCCAGGAATGGGCCTCCACCACCTCTCTGGGCAATCCAATCCAGTGATCTAGTACCCTCATACTAAAGAACCTTTTCCTAATATCTGACCTAAATCTCTCCTTTTCTCACTTAAAGCTCTTACCCCTTGTCCTGTCACTACAAACCCTTGTGAAGAGACCCTCCCCTGCTTTCTTACAGATCTGGCTAAGCCCTCACTCGCACATACCACACCACTGGTATGCAAATGAGTCACTGAAATTGCTTTAATTGTCCTGAAGCTTGTTACAGAGGCTGACACAAACCACAACTAATTCTTACTGCTCGCTGTGGCCTTGAACCAAATGACTGTAACAGAGACTAATGTAAAATGAAGGAAAAAAAAAAGGAGAACTCTCATGGAATTTTATATAAACTCTGCCAGAACATACTGCCCAATTTCTTCACCAAATTCAATTAACATGCTATTGCTTACAACAGAAGCTGGAGATAGCTCTCAAAGGACCAATAAGTTCATGCAGGCAGTAGGTGTTTTTCTGGTTCTTATCCCGAGGAAATGCCAGTGCAGAAACACTGGACAACTTCTGAGTGGCTCATGGCATGCTGCACGTTTTGAGTTAACCTGAACAGTGGTCCCCAGCGGCATGAAACCAACCAGAAGTCTACCAGCAGCTGTCCTGAGCATGGCTGACAAAAAAAAAAAAAAAAAAAAAAGAAAGAAAAAAGAAAAAAAAAGAAAAAAAAAAGAAAGAAGAAATGTGGGAAATGTGAAGCTCTGCCACATCTACACCCTGTGGCTCTGACACTCCCATGGGTCTGCAACATCCCCACTTGGAGGGGCTGTTTTTGCCACCCCCTGTTGCATGGTAGCACTGCACGGGAGGCTCTTTGAGCAGCTCATATTCTACATCCTTATCTGAGCATTTGCAGGTTAGTGATCTTTTTAAAGCACATTTCAGACCAATGTCTGAGTCCATCCAGAATAGCAGAAAACCTGGATATACCAGCTAGGCTTACAAAACTGTCCTCAGAAAAATCCCTGGATCAGCACCAGATCTGTTACCAGCTTCTTATCCTGAAAGCAATTATTCTGCAAGTTTTCACATCTGTCATTTTAGATTTTATTTACAGTCAAGATTGTCAGAGCCATAAAAAAAAAAAAAACAACCAAACAATCAGGAAAGCTTTAACATGAAACTGATTCTGGTGTTTTGAAGACTGCCCAGGTAGTAGAAACTTGATTAAACAGCAGCTCTTACATGTTTTCCCATTTCCCTCAAGTTAATGTTTTAACATTGTTAGGGAAAAAAAAAAAAAAAAAAAAAAAAAGAAAAGATCTATTTCCCTGAATTTCATCATCAAATAATTTACTTTTCTGTTATGAAACGATCATGTTGACTTCTTTTTTGTACCACAGGAGAATAAGGATAAGGAAAGGAGTTTCAAAGGTTTAGGGTTTTTTTTAAAGACACAAGATATTATGTCAAAACCATGCACAGAGATAGAAAAATACAAAGCTCTCCATCAAGAGGTTTTCACACCTAAGAAAGCACGAAGCAAGAGACAAAAGATCTGTAGATATATTAAGAGGTGTATCAAATTGAAAATAAATCAGAACTATTTTCCTTCATCTCCTACATGCAGAAAGAAACCGTGATCTTGCAGAATCTGCATTTAGCTGGATATAACATTTCCTCTGCACAATAGCTAACAGCTTCTGTACTAGGGGCTTTTTGGACCACCTGGCATGAAAATAAAAGCTGTGATTTAGCATTGGTTTTTGACATGAAGGAAAAGGTTTGCCAGCATGGTCTCAACATCTCAGCCCTGTGTCTGTATCACCCTTCACTGTGAGATGTGGTAGAACAAACACGTCTTATGCCTTGGGGTCATTTTGATCACAAATGCAGTTTCTTCCAATTTTGTTTCAGACTATTTTCTATTATATGCCAAGTCTTGGAATACCATTGGGCTCAATTATTGTCCAAAATAGAACTTGAGCTGGAGGTGGCAAGAGTGCATACTGGAGACTCTGTAATAACGTGGAAAATGTTGGATTTGAACTCTGTAGACCAAGGGTATTTTTTTCTAAGTGTGAATATCAGAAATAATAAGCTCCTCAGTAATGATGGAGAAGGGTATGGCAGAGAGCAGTTGGGTTGTGGGATACATTCTAGGAGCATTGCAGAAAATTTGAGAGGAAAGATAAGTACATCCTGCACTTGGGTGAAATACTGTCTACTGCCAGTCCAGTTTGGAGTGAGGAGTTGCACTGCAACTGGGGAGCCGGCTGAGCCAGTTGGGCTGACTGGGCATGCAAGATATTCTCACAGGCTGGAAGTGTCAAGAGGAGGAGTCAGCAGTGAGGGCATGCTCCTGGAGACGGGTGTTAGAGACAGGAGTCTGGATTAGGCTCTCCCACACTTGCCAAGAGCTCTAGTCATTTGGCTAGAGGGCTTTGGTGAGGAACAGGTGACTGCCACTGCAAGCTAACAGAGCACCTGCCTCTCTGCTGCACCAGATTTATGATAAGGGCTTGAAAATTAAATATTGTGTACAGGACAGATTAAGAATTCCAGCATTTTCAATAAACTAAGTGAAAACCTTTCCCTTACTCTGCCTATCCCCCTTCTCCTCTACTTTCAAGCACTTCTGCCCATTCTCTGCACACGTTTGCTGCATCTAGAGTTCCCATAAAGTGCAATTTCTTAAATTCATTGTAGTTAACCCACCTGGCACCAACCAAGAATTTTGTCTCTAGCCTATAATTTTGCTTTATACCACACAGAGTCAGTAAAAACTTCAGTCCCTGTGAGGTACTATAATCCTCCCTAAAATATTGCCTGCTCCTAGTTGGTTGTTACTCACTTGTCTCACTGGCTGCACAGCTGATGCATTTCAAAGCAAAGCCCAGCCCATTTTGCATGGAGAGAGGATGCTGGAATATCATCTCACAATGACACCGGACAAAAAAAAAAAGCAGCCATTAGCATTAAATTATCTGCTCCCAGATAATTTCCCAGATGAATCACCATAGAAGGCTCTGAAATGGTCTCTTGCTATTTTTCTTTGCATAACATTTCATTGTACTCAAGGCTCGAGGAGCTGTAATTTCTCAGGCTTTTATCTGCATTGTTTTCAGCAGAGCCCCTGATTATGGGAGAATTGACAAGGCCAAGTTTGCCAAGCTGGAGGATTAACCTGTAAGTGGCAGAGCACAGGTTGTGTATCCTCTGTGAGAAGAGGGAGCTCTAATAGAGAATAGAGTATAGCTGGGTGCTAGGGATGCCCTCCACCATCTCATCTAGACAGAACTCAAGGCTCTTCCCTGTGTGCATGATTATTAATCAGAAGGGGCATGGCATGGCCAGTCCTCGGCACTGGCTGATAGCACAGCTGTTTGCAAAGCTCAGAGAGGCCACTTCTGATTCTTGGAGTCCAAGTCAATCTCTTGAACACCTTGTGGTGCTTTCTCCCCATGTCCTCAAGGCCATTCTGAGCTGCCACTACCTACAGAAGCAGCTGAGCCCTCCCTGCCCATCCACTTACCTCAAGGACACCTACCCAAACCACAAACCTGTGCTGAAACAGCCCCCTCTCTAGTTTTAAGAAATTAAGGAATTAAGAAAACAAGATCTTACCATTCACAGACAGGCATGAAAATAATTAGAGAGTAGCTGCCATGACAGCAGGCCCTGCATCATGCAAGGGGAACGGCCTTAATTATAATCTGCAAGGCAATGCTGAGCACTGCTTGCTAAACACACAGTGCGAGACTCCAGCTGCCTCCTCAACAAACAGAAACACACAAAACCATTCCCTCCAGGTGTATGCACGTGGTTATTTTCTTATTTGGGGTAACAAGACTGCTACAAAGGGGTTTTTATTTCCCCATCAACTGAAAAATTTAGCAAAATCAATAGTTTGTGACAGAAGAACGTAATAAAACACATAATAAACGTAAGTACTATCTAGATATTTGTTACAGAAAAGAAAGATTTCTGCAATTTACTATCTCTAATGTTCTCACATGCAACATTTTTGTGGGTAGGGAGAAGTGGCACAGTGATTACTATCAAAATAAACCTTATTGGATATTTTTCCAGGGTCCAGACTGGGTTGTTTGGCTCCTGTGCAGACATGACAGACAGACAGACAGCCCCCCAGAGTCAGGGTGGCCCAGTTTCAGCCTCAGCCCACACAGCACTGGCAGCCTGGCAGCAGGAGTCTGGGTTTCTGATGGCTCATGGTCCCTGCACCTGCCGGCCACCCAGCACTGGGGGTTTGCTGCACAGTGCTGAGCTTTGCCACTTTATCCCCAGGTACTGGCAGTAGCATCTGGCAGCAGCTCCTGAGCTCCAGGTTCTACACGGTTATAAATGGATCAGAGACCTGTCAGGCTGCCAAGTGAACCATCATTATCATTCAAGATCTCATTTAGCATACTCCACATGGCAGTCAATTGCTTGCGTTATAATCACGTCGTAAAACTGTGACTCCATAGATATAATATTCCTGCGAGACAGTCTTTACCTGTTACATTAAACTTACAGATATTTAAAATGTCAGATAATCTTTTATCTGAACTGCACTGCTGTCTAACACAGTCAATCAGCCAGCCCTGGCATGCAGGCTCGTGGGAAAGAGGAATGAAGAAGCAGCTTTTCTGCATTTGCTCACAAACATCCCATTTGTCTTTGGATGTGAGAAACTAATTTTGTTGTGCATAACCCTGAGTCCTTTGGATGTTACACAGCTAAATGTGAAAGATCATCTTTCAAAGACAAGGCAGCTTGTGATGGTGAAAAGTCCTCTCTTTTATGTTACCTTCACTTTTAGTATGATGAGATAGCCTTAATTTTAAAGGGAAATCATCACAGAAACACAGAATGGTTTGGTATGGGATTTCAAAGATCATCTAGTTCCAAGCCTCATCCAACCTGGCCTCAAACACTCCCAGGACGAGACATCCACAACCTCCCTAGGAACCTGTCCCAGTGTCTCACCACCCTCACAGCAAAGAGTTCCTTCCTAATATTGATGTACTTTCAGTTTAAAACTGATAGCCCTCAATCTGTCACTACACTCCACGATAATGAGTTCCTCCCCATCTTTCTTACAAAGCCCCCTTTAAGTACTGAAAGGCTGCTATAAATATTTTATGCTAAAAAGATATAATGATGATTGTCTGTACATTTTTTGGAAGGAATTTTCACTGTTAGTATTTCCCCTTAGACAAACATGGCCTGTCATCTGCACCAGCTTCCCCAAGGCAAGACAAGGGAGTGCTCGAGCAGATGAGAAACATGGCTCATCCCTTCAGACCCCCACAGCTACAGCAAGGCCACCTATTCCCCACTGTCAGGACAGTTTTAAGGCAGCAACTGAGGCAAGCATCCAACTGCTGGGAGCAGGAGGAGCTGGAAGCTGGGTGCTGGGAGTGCAGCGTGGTGCTGAGCGGGTCGGGCAGGCTGTTGGGTGCAACAAAGCTGCTGCTGGCACATCCCACTGCCCTGGCACTCACAGGCATTTCATTTCTATTCCCCAGAAGTGAGAGCAGGAGTCATCTCCGCATCTTCTGTGTAACTCACTTCACTGGTAATTGCCTTTAAAGCTACCATGCTACTGTTTACATAGCTTTGTTATTAGATTGCTTTGGGGGAGCTGGTTTAAAGCACCATTCCACACCCAGGTTTAGAGTACTCTGTGTGAGCATCAAGAGACCGACCTTTCCTACACCCTTGCCCAGATTCTTTTCCCAATTCCCAGAAATGCTTAATCAAATTAATGTCTCACTGAGACTTCCCAGATAGGTTCGTAGGGATTTCTGTGTTTCTTTTATTAGGCAAAATATTTATCCTGCAATGTTGTTATGACAATGTAGACAGAACTAGACAAGAAAAGTAATTCCTATGACAAATCCTGGTTTGAGACATACAAGATGCAATTTCAGAAGTCTTTGGGAAATCCCATATAATTGCACCCTAAAGTAGAAACTGTGCTTAGAATGAGCTCTGGAGTCAGGCAGGATGATCTTCTGCCACCAGACTTCCCCTAAAGCTAATGAAACTCAAGGGTGTTTAAAGAACTGCATTAATCAGTGTGTACACACACAGACATGCCCATGAATGAAGCTGCTCTTTGCAGGAGCAATGGCAATTTACAAAGGAGCTTGTTATAATGTCTCCAGAGCATTGTGCAGGTGCCAGAGGCTCAGCAAAGCTCAGCCTAAGCACTTGCCCAATGTCCCATCATACAGATCTCAAGCTGAATAAGGAAGGTCAGTGGCATTACTTGTGACAGAATTTATGTGGGGCTTGTTGCCTTTAAGTCAGAATTAAGAATCTGAAATGCTGTGGTCACAGCAGACCCATGTAAGAGAATAGAATTTCATTTCTGGAGGACAGCTACTGTGTACCTGCAGCAGGGTCAAAGTCACTTCAGCCTGGGGGGACCAATCTCAAGCAATACATTCCTAGCTCCCTTTGCTTTTCCACGTGAACCTTTTAGCCAGCTGAATAGCACAGACATTCAAACACCATACCATCCCAGAGGATCATCATTTGCTATGAAAACTAACAGTTTTTATATGTGCCAAAACAAAAAAATGCAGTAGTGACAGTTCTCCTCCTCCTCTTTCCTTCCAGCATTAGACAAGAACTATTAAAGACCTGCACACTCCAAAGATTAAGCTTAACTTTATATTTCCCATTGGCAAGGTACCTGGGAAGCTCCAAAGCCTGGGAAGAAAAGTCACCAGACAATAGGATCTAGTTCCTAATTTTAAGTGCTCTCACAATGAGCTGGTTTATAAGCACGATCCAGCCTTGACAGCTTCTGCTCTCAGAAGCAAACTAGCAGCTCTCACCTTTACACCTGCTTCCTTCAGGCAATGTCGACCACCCCATCTCCCCACCATCTCTGCTGCATGGTGGTCTTGACCAGACACAGACCAGCAACCCAACAATGCAACCAGCCACAAAACTTCTTAGCTATCCATTTGCATCTTTTTAGCTCAGATCTGTTCTGCTCCGTGCACAGGTTTACATAAAGCTTACTTCACCATCCCTCCTCCTCCTACTTTGAGGAGACGGCTCCTGTGAAGCACAGCAGGGTCAGCTACAAAAGTCATCATTACAAGCACTGTGGGACTTGATGACCTTAAAAGTCTCTTCCAACCAAACCAACTCTGTGATTCTGTAAGCACAGCAATTTCACACACAAGAGTCCAAGTCCATCCTCACTTGCACTGCAGGGATGTGCTGCAGCCCTTTGCCTGCCCAAACCTTAACGAGGCAACTGTTGCCCAAACCACAGACTATCTTTTAGCTTCTTGGCAAGGGGTCCAGCCTCTGCACGTACTGCTTAGAGCTGCACCATTCCATAAAGGACCTGATATATCCCATTATACTCTCTTCTTGCATAAATCCCCATTAATACAAGGAGAGACTGACAGAGCAAAGCCATCCCACTGGGGCTGGAGGACAGTTGCTCTGCAAGATCACCCCATGCATCTTGGAGAGATGACACAGAGTGACCACAGCCCTTCCACCAGAGCAGGAGAGAGGGACATGCTGCAGCTCTGAAGGTGGGAACGCACATTACAAAAATGAACGCTCACAAGTTTTTCAGGCAAAATAAAGAGAACCAAACCCTCAGAGATGGATTTTTCAAGAGAGATTTATCTTCTTGTTTTTTCTTTTCCTCTGAATATTCTTGCACAGCTGCAGATTACTTGTAACTCCAGTTACACATTTGCTTTAAATTAATACTGATGTAGTAACAGTGATTTATGTTGCTTGAGTTGTGTTCTCAAACAGTAAAATACCTTCCGTGGCCCTACCTCAACAGACAGGCCTTGAACACAGGACATTTAAAAAAAGCCCATCTTCTCCAAGCACTCTGGGAATGCTGGGTTTTCAATACCACAAAGATTCCTCTGAACTTACGGAGACATTTCCCAAGACTATTTCAGTCATGAGAATGGGACTATATTGCTTAGTAAGATCACTTCAAAGTGTGTGAATTCTCCAAATTCAGGAATACCACAGGTGACTGCTTCTACTGCCAACAAAACCAGGGCCTAAGAAACATAGAAAAACACTGTTATATAGAAGAGGATATACATTTTTTAAATTATCAGCTCATTTCTCAAATCTTCTCTGTGACACATTTTAACCACAGAGGCATAAGGGATGAGGGAGTGGGCTTATTCCTGGACTGTGGCAGCACCAGCAGAGCTTTATGATAACCCTGATTCCTGGCACAGAATAGACATAACATTAACTTCACTGGACTTCTCTGCCAGAGTCCAGGAGCATGGAGCAGAGACACAAACCTTGGGCTACCTGCCCCAGATGTGGGAGCAGCCTGAGGCTGCCAAACCTCACACTGGGCACAACTCACCCCACACTGGTGGGAAGATCAAGAGACAAAAGTGTCTCATCTCCCCAGCAACGACCCATTAGGTCTTGGAATCACCCTTTAGGTTTTGTGACAGAGGAGCCCAGTAGCGTCTCCCAAACAAATTATTTATGCCTTCTGTGCTCTCTCAGCCTTGCCAGGGAACTCAGTTTCACAGAGTGCTACACTGCAACCTTCGATCAACAAAACATTAAGCGCCAGGGCAGATCAAGTCTTTGATCCATTTCCAAACACCTTCAGTGGGAAACACATCTGATACCCCAGTTTATCCAGGAAATGCATGTAAAGAGGGGAAGAGTCTGAACCTTAAAGATTATTTCTTGCAAATGCTTCCGTTGACATTAAAATGCTTTTGACTCACCCCTGTTAAGTATTTAATCAGTGAGACATTAAAGCTCACTGTAGGTCCTCTAATGTTTAGAGTAAGCCTCTGAGCAAAAGATAAAGGATATAATCCCAAATTGCTTTGCAGATGAAGCAGAGGGCTTCATGTCCAAATATCCATCTGGTAGATGGAGATCCAAGAACATCCTCCATCTAAGGGACCCCAGCACAATCTCTGCTCACCAGCTAAATGGCATCCCCCTTAGTGATAAGGTTGAGATCCTCAAATTTAAGTGCTAGAGCCCAGTGGTGGCCTCAAATACATGGCTTGTCTTGACGAAGGCAGTAGTGGGTAGGAACCTGCACTCCAGTGGGCAAGACCTGTGGCTTATGAAAGTACCCCTGAGGGCTCTCAGCCCATGTACCCTATGCTGCCTGCACTGCTTTGGAGATCACAAAAGTCAGGATGCTCATTCCCTAAAATTAAATTTGACATAAATAGCTATCTGGTTCTTTGTCAGCAGCTCCTCACTTCCTCCTGCCCAGGGGCAAAGCCATAAATAAGTTTCATGCTCTCAGGAAATGTGACAGTTATTATTCAATAACTGAATTATAGGCTCATTCTTGGAAAGGAATAACGGCAGGCAGGGAAGGGAAGGGACGGTAGCATTTCACTTCACAGGAATTGAAATCCCTCCAAGAAATATTAAATGTGTGATAGGAAACACTGGTGAGCGCTTTGTACTTTGGCAACTTTCTCTCATTTTGATATTATTGCTTTCAACTTTTAAAGGTGTTTGTGATGTACAGAATATAGAAGAGCAAGCGCATTAAAAATGCATTTCCCTGTCAGCTGCACCTTTATAATGCTCTGGGAGCTGTGGTAGTCAGGAAGGCTGGGATCTGGTGGGAGGTTAGTGAGAGCAGGTGCCATGTCCCACACAGCCTGCACATGCTTTGGTGGATACCAAAATCCAGAGCAGAATCTTTCACTTCAAATACAAGACTTTGAGGTGGGGAGCCTGGAGCTCCCCCCATGCTTCCTGGTAAAGGAAAGATGATGAGAGCACCATGGGGCGAGGTGTCCAGGAACACCTGTCAGCTGGAAGGACAGAGCTAAGAGTTGAGGCTTTGTCTTGGAAAGACAAACCTGGAAAGCCACCAAACATGGGAGAGGAGCTGTGACTGTCATCGTGGCACACAAATAGATGGGTTTCTCTTATCAGATCCAACTTCTGCCTGAACGTATCCAGGCAACAGGAGGCCTGGGTGCAGCAGCAGCCGGTGAGCCCGGGGCACAGCAATGTGTGTGGGAGTGCAGAGGGACTCACTTCCAGTATCTGCCCCATGTCATGCTTCTGGTTCATAGGCATGCCCACCAAACACCACCTGGTTCATCTGGTGTCTGCAGGGCTGGGTATGTTTAGGTTCATTCATAATGAAAAAGCTGTTCTGTGTTTACATCTCCCTCAGAGGACCACCTTACACTGCAATAATCCTCTGCTGAGCCTGCCAGCATCAGCCTCCTGGCCTGCTCAGCAAAACTTTGGCTTCTCCAGCTGCCTGGACCAGGTTCTCATCCTGCCAACATTCCCTGGACAATCAAAGCTTATCTGTGGTGCAAGGGCCTGGGGAGCACAGACACCTGCACCCCAAGTCCCACTGACCCCCGCCATGGCACAATCTGCATTAGCAGTTAACAATTCAACAACAGGAGCTAAAATCAGACAATACTGGAACCATCCCTTTTGGAGAAATGATTAGTAGTGTGCTGTTGATAACTCTAAAGCAAGGGTTTGTCCTGGGAGCCCTAGAACAAAGTCCCTTCTAACCCTCCCGGCTGCAGACAGGAGTGACGGGCAGGCAGCGTGTGCCCGCAGAGGGAAACTGCGCAGCGTTTGAACTCCCGAGGAAGATGTTATCCCCAGGCTCTCATTTCACTTCCAATTAACAAGAGAGTTCACGGCTTGTGCAGCATCTTTGTAATAAGTCAAACAGTTTGGAAAGAAATGGGCCATGTTAAAGCTGTTATTACCCACACAAAGAAATGATCCAGCATCGATGAAATGGATAACAAATTTCCATATGCACAGAAAATCATCATTGCTTGAGACCAGGGAATAGCAACAGGTCTAAAATTACACACTATTATTTGTTGTGAAATAATCATTATGGGGAGAAGTTCTAATAAGGCACTGCAGACATCATGTGGAGGTACACAGCTCCTGAACTAAACACACTCATTTAGACAGAACAGCCTGAGAGTGAGTAGGAAATTAAAAGTGTTGTAAGTTCTGAGGGGCGCTGCCCTAGGACTGCCTGCTGATTAGCAATTTGGAGTTGCAGTGAATCAAACTATATCAAACAACTCTTTCTTCTTCCATCAAAGACTGTCCTTTTTCAAAATCAGAGGCTTTCCAGTAATTAGTTAGTATATGTTTCTCTCTTTATCCAGGTTTCCCCCCTCCTTGTTCATTTTGTGGTTTTCATTTAGGTCTTCCCTTTTTGGGACTTTTTCAAATCCTTTCTAATTGCTTTTGGTAACACTGAAGCCTGAGGCCTGATTTGCAGTTCTCTCCATTTAAGCACAAAGACTTGCATAGGAATGTATACAAACACATTCAATAAATTTTTAAAAAGGAAAATCAGAATAACTACTTTCCAAATGAAAGGCAGGAAAAAAGCATCAAGCTTTACCTCCAATTGTGTCAGAGAATTTAACCGAGTCTATAGGGATGTAGGGCACAAAAGGACAGGGGACCTGTGCCCTGAGTAAGCCAGACAAATGTGTTCAGTCACTGCTCACTGACTATCTCGATGTATCTGACACATGCAAATGCACAAGGGACCACCAAGTTCCAAGTAAGTTCCAAATCCTCAAGCTTGCCAGGGATACTCACATTCCCTAAAACCTGTCTTGATTGCAGGTTTGTGAAGGGATTTAGCTACCCAAAGCAGCAGATGCACACACCTACCTCTGCCAGGGGTAAGACTCTCCCCTTTCAGGTATAACTTTCAATGTTTTTTACAAGCACCTTTCTAGCCTGACTAACAGACCCTATTTTCATAGTGAAATGTAAGAAGCAGGATCCTTATAACATGGAAACCTCACCAATTGTTCTGTGCTTTTCAAATGAGAAAGTAACTAAAATAACAGTAGTGCCCGAGATAGGTGGAAGCATTTTGGTGTCACAAGTTTTTTTGAGCATTACCAGGTATTTTTTCCCTGAGCTGCACCTTCTCCTCCAGCTGCCAGCTCAGTTGACTCTGCAAAAGACTGACTTCTGGGGAGCTGGGACTTGTAGAAGATAACCCCCACCTCCAGCACTCCCTGGGCACCAGACACAGCTTCCCCACGACAGAGCATCTCTTGCACCCCAGGACACTGAGAGCCATCCCCTAGGAGCCAGAGCAGATGCCACATCTGCTCCCATTCACAACAGCTTGTGTGATGCCTGGCTCTGCATTCCCATCACTGTGAATAATGCTCAAGTGCTTTTAGTGGAAACAGAATTATTGATGATAACAGTAAAATTATTTTATCTCCACAGTTCTGGTTAGAAATGGCCTCATTGGAAGCATCACCTTGAATTGATCTGTGACTAGAAAAATGCTTTCTTCACATTTGCCTCTTGAACTCTACTAATTTAGTAGAGTTTCAGAGGTGGTCCTGAAGTCCCTACGTGTGCTTTGCCCGCTGTCCAGGACGCACTGCTGCTCCCAGAGCAGTGTATGGATGCAGAGCTGCCATGTGTCTCTGCCCTGCTCACAGCTCCAGACAAACTCCAGTGATAAAAACATCACAACATCACAAGAGAACTGCCTCCCTGGTCGCAAGGGAGATAAACTAGACAGGAGCAGCAGAGGTGTAAATCAGTGTGATGGGTTTGACAGAGATTACAAACAGCAAGCCCTGAGTTGCAGTGCAGAGAGAAATAAAGTACAGTGGCCAGGGTAAAAATAAGCAGAACATCTTGGGAATATTTTTTTAGGTTTGTTTTTTGGTGGGGTTTTTTTTGTGTTTTTTTTTTTTTTTTTAAACATGCTGAAATGAATTAACTTCATTTTCCTGAGGGATTGTAGATTGTTTCTGTGCTGCTTTCATGCCCCCCCCGCCCCGCCCCAGAAAATATCCATTCCCCAGCCTGATTTCTTTGGAAATCCTGCTGCTCATCTGGTGTGACAAGTTTTGTGCTGTAGTGAGCACATCCTCCAAAAGTGCTGCTTTGAGCAAAACAAAATATTAGTAACCTGGCTCATAGGAAAAGTTGAAATATCTGATGAGTCTAGCTTTGAATCTGATCCTACTGATCCTCCACCCTCCTGAGAGCACAATCTGTCAGCTATGCTTGTTCAGGGCACAGGAGACAGTATCAAAACCTCCAGGACCCCACTGCTTCTGGCCTCCCATGGGACCCAGCCCTGTCACAGGACCTTCTCCAGAAAAAAAAGACAGATGCTGGCCAGAAAGCAATGTATAACTGAGGATTATACCAGCCTTCAAGCAGCTCCAAAACTGAGGAATATAGCTACCTTGGGGAGTCCCAGGCAGCTGATGCACAGCAGTAAAAGAACTCTGGCTAATATCAACACAACATTAAATGCCTCAAAACATTTTGGCAAAAGTGTTAGCATTTAGAGGTCAAAATGACTGCAAAACATGTCATTTTTATTTTTCACAGAAAAAAAATGAACTTCTGGGAAATTATTTTCTTTCCTAACAACTGCATCTTCTCATAAGAAAATTCCTTGACTGGGAAATTCTCAGCCAGCTCTCGCAAGGTGCAATAACACCTTGGCGAGGCTCTTTGTGCAGCAAGCAGCAAGGCCACCAGCTTTACAATTAAATGTAAATC
The DNA here is from genome assembly GCA_025447755.1 of Corythornis vintsioides. Classification (NCBI taxonomy): domain Eukaryota; kingdom Metazoa; phylum Chordata; class Aves; order Coraciiformes; family Alcedinidae; genus Corythornis; species Corythornis vintsioides. Next base: position 62,540 of record JAOEGS010003922.1, read on the forward strand.
ATGCCTTCTATTTTCTAAATTCATTTGGTACATCTCCCGGAGGCAGACTGCACTTTGCTAGCTGCTCCATGAGCTGGGAGCTGATGGAGGGGAGTGACAGCCCAGCAGAGGCAGAGGAGCGCTGGGCATGGAGTAGCCAAGCACAGAGCATGTAACCTGCCATGGCAAATACCCATTTACCTATCTTGCCCCCAGCTGTTTGGAACTATGCTAGTTCATCTGTGATAAACTTCTGTATCTGGCCTAGAAGAAGCTGAAGAGCTTGGCTTGGAATTCTCCTCAGTGAGCTGAGGAGGTTCAGGGGTCTCAGCAGCTGCACTATTAAATACTCCTGTTGCCTGGATGCTGAAATGCTTCTTTAGCGCTCTTAACTAAAATCTTTAAGATAAGTGTGGGTTGTAAAAGGAGCAATTAAATATATTTGTGAGAGACTTTACAGGCATGAGAAGCACTGCAGTAGAAATCATACAAAGAGCAGCAGTTTTTGCAGAATATGCCCACACATAAAAGGACACAAGTTATAAGGATGAGGGAAATTTTTGGGATTTCAGCAAGGTGAAGACATCCAGGGCAAATAAAAAAGATGAAAACACAATAACATCTAACATTTAAACACTTTGTTAGTGTCTGTGAGTCATCCAGGTTCTTTCTACTCAAGGAGAAGAAAAGCAAGTGATTCATCTCCTACTAATGTAGGTGCCCAAGGGAGGTGGGGTGAAGACTTGTGTGGAGCTGCCTCTTCCAGGAAGCATGGAGAGCAGCTGCCTCACTAACCCAATCACAGCTCAAGACTTCTGTATGTCTAATTTATGTAAGATTATTTATGCAGAATGAATTCACACAGCTAACCTTAGTCTTTGCAAATTATTATTGAACAGCATGGGGAACCAAGAATAAAATGAATGAAGAAACAAGGCAATTAAAAATCTGTCTATGCTTCTGGGGAACTGGAAAAAAGTTTAGCAGACCACCCTCTGCACCTGCAAGTGACAGGTAGAGCCAAAGGCAGAGTGTCAAAAGTCTTGGTTTTGACAGCACCTACTTCAAAAACACCTGGTATTTTGACTGCTATTGAGCTAAATTCAGTAGCAGAGATCAAAACTCAAGCTTCAGTAGAGAGCTATGAAAAAGACCTGACGTGAAGAGGGACAGGCTCAGAAAAAAAGGTTAACTTAGTCATGGCCTAAAGATGCAAATCCCATGCATACTCCTGAACTCCATTGGTGCTGCAGGGTATTAATACTGCAAGGTATCACAGCAAAATGTGATAAAAAGCAAAATTTACTCCCATGTACTAGACCACAGCTTGGATTGACATTAGGAGGTTAAGTCCTGAATTAAACCTTTAGGGTGCTACTCACTGGCTTGCTGGCCCCTGGCCAGGATCAAGGTGACAACAGGGCAAATCATGGGGCCAGTCAAGCAGAACCATCTCATGGCCACCTACTTGCTCTGCATGTTATACATCTCACCATTTTAGAGAATTTCTCTATTTCATCCTAACAGAAAATTAATTGGAATGCTAAACCCTTGCTGCTCTCTTTCCATCCAATAATTCCTGTATTTCTAAACACTGTGCCCTGACCCCTTCCCTCACACCAGTGGATACTGCCAAACTAAAACCACACACAGTTGTTGCCAATAGTACTAAATATTGTTGCTGATAGCAAAAGTAACAAGATGATGATTAAAAAGATACAGTAGTCAGTGATCCTTTGAATTGCCTTTAGGACAGTGATTTGCATTTGTTTAGCACAGATGGCACCAGCGAATACCTGTATTTTAACAGTGATTATGTAAAATATAAAACTGGAAAAGTGCATAAGACTTACTTGCAGTGAGAATGAGGTAAATATCGGTGACATTCAACAACCATGGCAGCATTAAAAATGACTGCACAGGTGGAATAAACAAATAATAAATACAACATAGAAAGAAATTCAAGCTCTTACTTTCTGGACTTGAGCTCAAAAGTTCAGATCACTTGTTCAGATCACTTCACCTTCCTTTCCTTCCTCCTTGCCCCCATAAGCTAGCAGCTTATTTCTGAGCAATTTTATTCAGTAGATGTTAGTTTAATAGTGACTGAATACCATCCCATACAAGGGAAGATTTGAAATGAAAGGCAAGATCCCCTTCACTTTCTGCAATCATTCTCAGGATCCAGCCGTGACTTACAGTATAAACCAGCAAGTTCTGTTTGGACATGACACTGAAAAAGCTTAGCAGAGTAAAAACCAACAAATCCCCCAAAACCTTGAACTAATAAACCAGAGGATTAATTTCCTTGATAAACAGAGTAAAAGTAATAATTGACAAAGCTTGAAAAGAACACAAAATGTTTCATGCTTTGCCATGCTCAGTAGAGAAGTTAATAAAGACAGAATAACTGTATCAGTAAGGGAAAGTATGTGCTTTGGAATAGATCATTCTTATTTCCTAATTCCCCTGATTTGTCTGGAATGTCCCTAGGACAGTACAGAAGCAGGGACTACAGAGCAGCATGGTCGTGCTGTAAAAATGACTGGGGCATCTCCTGGGCCCCAGGAGCACCAACACCCATAACTCACCAGCACGTGCCAGTCTCTTGGCACACGTTTCCTTACAGAAACATTTATGAACAAGAACAGATTATATTTGCTCCTGGAAGACACAAATAAATTTGGGATTTGTTTAGAGATATTTTTGAATCAGGGTGAGGAGAATTCCTAGTCACTTGCTAGTGGGCATTTATTGATGGTTGGTCTGAAACTCTGAGGAGCCTTCTATTCATTTTGTAAGGATTTCTTTCAGCAAGCAGAAAGAAAAAAACCTTTAGAAGTGTACTTATAACATTAACTAACCCACAATGACCTCTGCTCTGTGCAATGCCCTGGTAAGAAGTGATTTCTGGTCAGCTGAATGTAACCCTCAATGTACAATAGAAATGGCCCAGAAACACCATGAGCCCAGCACAGGAACGGAGGTTCAGTCCCTACGAGCAAAACTGGAGAAGCTGATACTGTCAAAGTAGTTCTCCCCAAGTCTTTGGAAATTCTGGGTTAATTTCCTTAGTTTGTCTTCCTGAAATTGCACTTTATATCAGGCTTCTTAATGCAACCTCAACTGATCTCATATGGAAAAGGGAACCCAAGATCCTCCTGAGGTAAGATAACTGTCAGCAACAGGACTTCACACTTATGTTCCATTTTTTCTTCCTAAATTTGATTCAAAATCTCAAACAATGAAATTAACAATCATATTACTACTCTATTACTGCAGAAAGGAACAGGTTTGATCAAGTACAGACTATGCTTTTCAGATGTTCTAAAGCAGTTTGATTCATTTATAAAGGATTTCAAACTGTCAGTGCCACATCTAACATTATAATCTCAGGCCTGAAAAAGACAGATGACATCACTTGTCCCCCACCAAATGTGCATACATTATTGATTATTCCAAAGCCTCATGAATAGGGTAATTTGTAATCATTAAAAATTGAAGAGAACACTGCTGAATGGAAAAACAAGAAGGGCAAATTTTGCTCTTGGCTCTGTTGCCATTCCCCTGCAGCAGAGCTGGAACTGTTTAATTGCATCAGAGAGAGAGAACTAAGGAACTTTGCCTCTCTGTGTGGCAGACAATTTCTCAAAGCCACTCAGCCAATACTGCCCGAAGACAACCCACGGGGACAAAGGCTGCAGCAAGCCCTGCTGAAGATCCCCTGTAGTGCTGTCTCCTGTGCTCGTGTAAAGACCTAGAGCTGCTCTGCAAGCTTCTCACTCTTGGTCAGGGGCCCTCCTCTATCGTTTCCTTTCTGTCCTGCATTTGCCTCAGGAACAACCTTCTAAAGATGAAACAGTCACCAACACACAGGACATTTATGGTCTGTGATCACTAAGGATGTTTATCCTACAGTCACAGCATAAACTACTGAGGTCCTTTATTATTTGCAGGCAGACTTTTGCTCAATAGCAATTGAAGTGTTTGGAAAAGAAATACCATTTTCACAATTATTCCTGGCAATCCTGCAGAACTGTAGTTCTCCAGCTCAGTCAGCCAAACATTGCTGGTGCTTGTCCCCACCTGCCTGTGCACACAGCAGCTGATGTCCTGGTCATTACCAGCTCTGAAATTACATCGGTACTGGGAATAATTAATTTAAAATTCTCTCTTTGTAGAACAAAATTGTGGCAAGGATTTGAAATCACAGTCACATTATCTACCTATTTGTGAGGCTGTCCCAATAATAAAACACACATCCCTCTGGAAATAGGACCAGCTCAAGAAAAGGCTTTTAACTGACATTTAAATGTCAAGCTACTATGTTAAATATTATGGGTATTTCATTGCTCAGCCCAGGAGAAGCATGAACACATCAAAAGCTCCTTAATAACCAACCACATTAAAAACTGATGGGCTTTGGCACCTGGAAAGACAACCACAGATGATATGTTTAACCAGGGCTGATGGATTTCTACCTGATTCAGCTGCATGAATGCAAATCCAAAAAAACTTCTGCAGTAGGCCACAGAGAGTCTATCAAAATAATTATTTCAAGGATAATTAATTCATTGCTTCTGAACAGGTCCTATTCCCAGAACTATATTGATTTTTTTTTTTTTTTTTTTTTACTTTACTGACTGTGAGTCTGCTCCTGATGGAGCCTTAAAGGCTAAAACTAAGTGAAAACTCTGTTCATCTTGAGCGAGGAGTAACTCATTGTCCATAGCCATGTATTTTCCTAGAAAACCATCAGTGGTGCTACTCCATTTAATATCCACGTTTATCTGAAGAGATCCCTTAGCCTTGTACGTGCAACTCAAAAAGGGTATTAGCAATAATCTCTCTGAATTGAAGTAATAGACTGCAGTCCAGTAAATTCTTTAGAAAAGGAATCAGTCACACTTGGAAAATCCAACAACACGTCTTTCAATGCTACAGAAATGGACTACATAAAATTAAGAGTGATGAAAGTCAGATCAATGTTTTGTATTCCCAGATCCATCTCCAGAAAGTCTACCCTAGCCATTAAAGGGTCAATCACAGTAACAGCCATGAACATGGTATTTGCTAATGGTGTGTTACTACTGCACTACCACTTCTGGCAGTGTCTGTAGTGTCAGAGTTGCATTACAGTAACTACAAAAATATAAATTCCTTGAGCTCACCCCCTTTTCAGCTCGGAAAAGGACGATGTTGCGCAGCATTCACTTAGGGACATGGTTTACTGCTCATGATAAAATTTAGTAAGTAGTTGGACTTGATCTTGAAGGTCACTTCCAACCTTAATGATTCTATGATTGAGCTCTGCAGTCTCCTCTGGAGAAAGGCTCCAGTATTAGGGGACATCACAGAGGTACAACCATTAGTATTTACTCCTGTAACTACCGTCTGATGCCATCTGCTGATGTGCTTAGCACCTAAGAAATAATCTTGCTTCTTCACCCATGTCTCCTTGTCTTGAGAGTTGAAATGATAGAGGATATGAAAACATACCAAGGTCCACAGCCAGCCCAGACCCCTGTTTCTGTAGGGTACTGCGTGGGAAACAAAACACTTCTTCCCCCCCATTCTGATGCTTGCAGTCTCAACCAGGTCTACAGTGCTTTGTTAAAAAGACATGAACAAACACCAAAGACTGGGATATTATCTGACAAGGCAAGCTGTTTTCTTCCCCCACATCCCTAGGAGTATTAAAAAATAATGAAAATATAAAATATAATTAAGACATCTAATTTTCCTAATCTTCACTGCTACTCAGATGTAACTCCTTTTGAATTAACAAGAGACATATATGAATGTTTTAGTGGTTGAGGGCCTGTGTGAAGATTACGCAGCAATTAAAGAAGTTAAACTTGCTTGAAAAAGGGCTGAAATAATATTAAGAACTACAAAAAGATGCAACTAATGACTTGGTAGCAAGCAGTTGACAGTTCTCCCAGCAACATACAACGTTAATCTCAGAAATGGCAGAGACACCGAGTTGAAAACTGCCTGCAGCATTGTCACTGATAAAGCATATCAGGATGAGCACTGAACCGTGCAGAGCTGAGCTGGGCCCTCCATGGCTCCCTGCTCCTCGCAAGAAAAGGCCTAATTTCTATTTATTGTATAGGACTGAAAAGTTATGGAATAGCAAAGACTATTTGGCTCCTGGGACTTGTTAAAATAGCCTTACATTATAACACAGCTGAGTAGCATTATAAACTAAGTATTTTAGCAAATTTACCATGGAGTTTCTGTCAACAGCAGGACTTGGCAGTTGTCACATTATCACAGAATGTTAGGGGTTGGAAGGGACCTAGGTCTGCTCCAATGCCCACAACTCTCTGGGCACTTTTTTTTTTTGCTGGTTTTTTTTTTTTTTTTCCACAGGAAAAATCTTGCTCTTAAATGTGTTGATGTCACACATATGGACTACCTTTCTCTCTTTTACTCTGCAGCAATAAAATGGCAATACAGAGACACTTTATTGTTGGTTACTATACTTATGATGACTTTTTGTTACTAAAATCACCACTAGGCTATTGATAATTTCTTGCCTTTCTGAATGAATGCCTTTCATTCATTCATAGATTCATTCATAGATATTAGGGGTTGGAAGGGACCTAGAAGATCATCTAGTCCAACCCCCCTGC
>JAOEGS010003922.1:70440-124072 GCA_025447755.1 Corythornis vintsioides
TTGACAGAAAGTGCGGACAATTTCCTTATGTTGCACTTCCTTCATAAAATCAAAGGCATATACACACATAAAAGATACAAACCAGCCCCAGTATTGACTGAACACATCTTTCTTAGTTTGTGAAAATTATACATCCTTGACTGTAGAAATGCAGTGGCAGGCACTAATATTTCAGGCATATAACAAGCTTACAAGTAACTGGATTTTATAATAACCTTCTCTATCCAGGCAATAAGGCTGGGATGTAGAGACATAAACATCAAGCTGGTAATAAAGTTTTTTTACTCTCATGAAGATGCACTTTCAGTTAGATAAATGTGATAATTAATTATATGCACTGCAGAATATTATTATAATTTCAGTATTTTAAACAGAACACTTTAATTAACAGTTAAAAAGCAACTCTAGCACTATAGGCACTCAAGCTTCAGATGCAGGGAGCACTTAGCTTCTGCTGAAGCCAACAATGCCTGAGCTCTGTCAGCAATACTAAGTGTTATTAAAGTTTAAGATTCATAGGGCTAAACTTTGATATTATCCTCAAATATCACTTGCTGGTTTTTTCCCTTCTAGTGGTACAAAAATCTGGTGGCAAACAATTATAAATATTCTAATTCATACAGCGAAGATACCTGATCCAAGCATTAAGAAGTAATCATATTATATTTGTAAACAGAGCAGAAAGCATTTAAAGTATTTTGCTAAGTCTAGCACCAGTTTTGTAGTTACAGAATGTTGTCCTTAGTTGAATTTTGCTTATTTCTGTCTCCAGGAATGGGAAGAAAAAAGCTATTGATTGCACAATGTGTTGTGTCTGTTAATCCAGTTATGTATCCCTTGTTCCAGATTCTGCACAATAAGTAATTTTCTAGTCAAGTGAGACTGAAGCACAGTAAGCAGAAGGGAACAGAAAAGCTCCTCAATGTGTGGGCACCAGGTCACCAGCTGAGACATCATTAAATGCACTGGGAAAGACCAGACTGCCAATGGTGGATATAACTCTGCCTTCTGCCTAAGCTCCATTAGATGTATGAATGATACTATTAAAAAGGGCAACAACTGATTTTTACTCTTTCCATATTAACACAGTGTAGGTTTCCTGCATCCCCAGTCTGACCAGTTTCCAGGAAGTGCTGTCCACCTGTTAACATTTCCCTGCAGCACAACAGGCAGACTGGGGAAAAGTGGCCTGCTGAGCCTCACCCTTTATTCTCTGGCTGCACTTGTTCACCTTGGAAATATCCAACTTGTCAATCTTTGGATATTGCAAATGACCAGAAGGAAAAAAGAAAGGGGTCTGATTTTCTCTAGAAATAAGCCTTCCAGGAGATACCCCTCTCTACATGCCACAAAATCACCCCTCTCTAACAACTTCTACACATTCCAGCTTCATCTAACCAACTTGGCCTGCTGGTGGGGAAAGCAGAAGAGCCTCCAGGACAGGTGCTGTGAAAACAGGTAATATATAAGTAGTAGCCAGAGGAGAATCTTCCTCCAATTATCTCCAGGGAAAGAAGAGCTCCATCATAAGAAAGCACGAGAAACACATGGTACAGATGTTGTGGTCAAAAGCAAAGCTCTGCTGATAGCAGCCCCTGCAGCTCACAGCTCAAGCAGCTTTCTCACCTGCCACAGGCCAGCATGGCCATCAGACAAGCAGTAGTCTCACCTCTCCTGAGCACCAGCTCCTGCCTTGCCACTAGCAACTACTTTGTACTGGCTCTAACCCTTCTGCAGGTGGACCCTGCCTTTCTCCAGGGAAATGCAGACACAAAACCAAGCTGTTTTAATGTAGAAGACCATATTGCAGAGGAGGTGGGGAAAAAATTACTGCTGCTGCTTTAGCTCCAGACTAAAAATTAGAGGGAGTACTGGATGTAAGTAACACTCATCTGTACTTAGGTTTTGGTTTTCAGTCCATTCCATTTAAATTTTTAAAGCACCCTGAGCTGCACTGCAGAGTTAATGAATTTGGCAGCTTATAACAGCAGCCTAAGAAGCTAAACTCAAAACACACACCCCTATTTCAGCTTGATCAATGGCAGTTGTGCTCCTCAGGAGCCAGAGCCTCTTACACACACAAGCTTCCCAGTGCTCGGAGTGCAGCAAAGCTGCTAGTGATGAGACTGATATCCCATCTTCCAGCTCAGGAGAGGAAGGCACAAGGAGCCAGTGGAGCTGAGTGGGCTGCTAGCCACTCAGCCCCATATAGCCCCATCTGAAGCTCCCAAGAAAGTTACTATTTTCTAATATTAATGTCTCTAAAGCTTTCAGTAATAATTGAAATCCATCTCTTTTGCTCACCGGTGCTAGACTGTTGAAGAAACCCTCCACGTACCACTTAACTGATGGAAATTATCACAGGTCCATGGGACTGTACTCAGTAAAGCTCTGACAGTTGTAAGCAGTTGAGCATTTCTCCCCTTGACTCAAAAAAAACCACAAAGCAACAAAATAACACACCAAAAGAAAAACAAAAGCAAACCAACCAACTAAGACAAAACAAACCAGAAAGAATTAAACATTGGAATATTTCCTTTCCAGTAGATACTCAGTACCTGCAAAGCCCAGGTACCTGGCAGGTCATTCTCAGGCAGCACCTACCTACCCTGCTTGTAAAGATTTGGGGTTTTTTTTTCCACCTCAATCTTAAATGCACACAAGCTTCTGACAAGCAGACTGGGTAACTGATTCCTTAATTCACACCATGGAAACTTCAACAGTGGGTTGCTTACCATCATGGTGGACTGAAAGATGGTGTACTAAATCATGTCATACAAAAGTCCCTTCTTCCTGGAACCCATAAGAATCTCTTGCCCATTGGACAGTGTACTCAAAGCACCTCTGCCCACTGAGCACCCGATCTCTGCACACTTGGGCACTAAGAGAACTGTTTATACTAACCACACACTCTGGGAATGACCTTCTCTTCTGCTGCCTGGAACCTTTGCAAGCTAAATATGCTACAGGTGGATTTAGAGGACCAGGAATAAGATCTGGGGCTTCATAGCAACTCCTGCTCAGCTCTTGGTCCAGGCAAATGCAGCCAAGCCAGGCTCACTGTCCTGCTCCAGGACAGATGTTCTCCACACGATGTGACCTCTCCCTGTTAATCCCATGGCAGGGATCCCTGGCAGAGCCAGCTCCTATTTGGGTGAGGAACCTGAGGTAGGCAAGCAACAAGGAAAGTTTGAGTCATAAACATATCATAATTAACATTACATTCTTAAACTGTGCAAAAGTCAGAAAAAACACGGGTTATCATTTTGAATTCTTACAAGAATGTGGTCCTACATTTTTAACTGCAAGCACAAAGGCTCTCGGGTTAGTGCAAAGATGTGACTGTATCTGGCTGTTATCAGAATGAAAGCTCAAATTCTCTCCCACAATAGAGATCACAGATAATTAAATTTTGTTCTACACATTAAAAAATCTTGGGTTACCACACTGAGCTAAGACCAACAGGTCTGAGACCTGAAACCACACCCTCCTTAGGGATTTCTCAGATTTAAATAACACTCACTGTGAATCATCAGTTCATCTCATTACCCTGTTAACTGTTGAAAAGAACTCAGAAAGGAGAGATGGGTACAGAAGAAAGGTGCTGTTTCAGGCTGTTGTACTCCCAACACACACAGAGAACTATTCCTGACACAGTGCGTGTCTCTGCACTTTCAGCACTGCTGTAATTATAGCCGAGTCTGTTGAACATTCAATGCATCTCACAGAAAATGAGACATCCACATATTGTGGCTTAATGAAAAGAACTGAAGGAAATGTACCAAATTATTGGTTAACAGGCAGCTGCTTCATAAATGCTTTCTCCCATCTGTTTTCTCTTTCTCCTTATATCAGCTCATTCAGTCTAATGCCTATAAAATGCTGAGCCCAACATTTTAGAGCTTCTATAAACTCTCCTGCCAGTGCTCATGGGCAGCTTCAGCAGCCATGTCCTGGACTGGGTGGCTCCACCAGGGCACACACCCCAGGCACAGCCAGGACACACAACCCAATGTGCAGGGGCCTGCCAAGAGCAAGGACAGCTACTGCTTCAGTCCATAACAAATAATAACTATTAATGTTTTAAGACCTTAACGCTAACAAACCTGTCAATATAGGGTTGAGTTCTGCCACCTTTTGCTGAAGCTCCTTCATTTCCATGGTCACTAAATGATGAGGTAAAGCCACATAAAGTAACTGTCACACTCACAAATACCTCGTACAAGTCTGCTCATGGGTGAGTCATTAAATACTTTGTTTTGCAGACCACTAACATAGGGAAGATTCCCAACAGGACAACTGGAGCAGGTCCTTCTGCTCTCCTGTGGGACCTCAGGCATTAGCCACCAGAGGAGAATTGCTGCTGCACTTGGAGGATTAATGAACTGATCCAATAAGACATATTCATTTTCAGTTTTTCTTCAGCAACACGAGCAGCAACAACTGGACACAGCACGTGTCATGTCCCAACCTGTCCAAAAGATCTGCCATGGAAGCTCTCACACAGGAGCAGCTTGGTGGTGAGGGGTCTGGGCTGAGGCTGTCTCAGAAACAACCTGCTCCACTCTCCAAATTGGTTCCTGTCTCCTCTCACACCACCAACCTGCTGCCATACATGGTATTAAGATCAGCAAACACTGATTAGGACCAAGCTTGCTCAGTCACTGGGATATCAAAGGGATCACTGGACAGTTGCTATGTTGGGTAGAACCTCCTCTGATGTCAAGAAGATTCTTGAAAATCATGCCCAGACAGGCAGCACATTGTTTAAGGAGGGGAACATGCTTTTCTTTTCCAGCTGTGTTCTACCTCTCACACACAGGGCTACATCCCATCCCACTGATCCTGCTTAATCTGACATAGGAGCAGACAGTGCAATCAAATCCCCCCAGCTCCCCGAGGAGAAGCCAGAGCAGGTGTTGGCAGAAGTGCAAGCAGTGAGAACCATCGGGCCACTCCTGCGTTCCCTGCTGTGGAGCTCAGCCCAGTAATGGGATAAAATCTACACTAATTCCTTCCTAATTTACCAAGCTAGCAAACCTGCAGAAGCAAACAGGTGTGTGTACTTGTTTGATTACTTTTTTCCCCTAGCAAAAAGAGTGATTAAATTTCTCTTCATTCCAACTAGAGCTGCTATCATAAAATATTCATCTCAAGCCATCCAGTTCCACATTATAATTACCTGCCAAAAATTGCTAACAGATCTGCTTCTGCCATCGACATGAAGCTGGGTAATCCTCTGGGAACTTCTTTTTAATTAAACACCTAATACAGTATGATAAACATTGAAAATATGCACAGCTCCTCTATTAAGAATGTGGCTTGATTTCTGAAATGCACCTAATCAATTCAAGTGTAATATTTACTGTGGCAGCAAATCTTTAGGGCTTAATATTTCAGGTAAAGGTTGTTTTAGCAATTCTATTAAGAAAAGGAAGGAGTGATTGCAAATAAAATACAAAATCCCAACTCAGCCTGATTGTTTACTCCAACTTTGGGGTTCCCTTCTCAGATGCCTGCACTGACCAGTTTGATGTGCTCAGCTCTGGACCTTTTTTGCCCCACTTGGACTGGAATAGTAGTTTTAAGCAGCAGTGTTCACCTGTGAATACGTCCCATAAAACAAATCATTCATTGAGTTTTGACTATGGAGCATCCCCATCTCTTCTTTCCTGTGGGTTCCTCTCCACAGCATATTCATGGCAGTGTTACTGAACCCAGAAGTCCCAGAATGAAACCAGAAGTAAAGGATTTTAAGGATCTAACCACAACCACTGGTGATACAGGCTAGCTACCACAGTTAAGATAGATCATCTATGACAATTGTTATAAGAAAATCCTGTTTTCTGGTGAAGAACACCAGAATTATTTAAAAGCCATGCAAGCCTATTTGGTTATTACTACAGCATGGAATGAAAAAATAGCAGCATTAAAGAAACTCCCTGTGTTTTGAAGGCAATTCACCCACTAGACTAAAAGCTGTTGTGAAGAAAGCAGGTGTATGGCCGAGGCAGGCTGAGCTGTGCTCCAGGAGAGGAGGTACACTGGGGACAGAGCATGTGCTGCTGGTAATTGTGTGGCTCTGAGATAGAGTGAGATTAACACTTGTCCTTTGATTGGGAAACCCAGCTCCCAGCCTAGAGCTGGAATTTTCCACACGCAAGTTGATTTCACAAACCATATTGTCCTAGTGTTTGGTAATGAAGCTTTTCATGCAACTGGAGACAGAGAAACAAATGAGGCTGAGAATTCCCCTTACTCTCAGCTACTCCAGAGCAACCTCCCCAGCGAGTGCTTTATGGAGTGTGGCAAAGGCAGGTGCTCCTTTTGCCAGAGTAGCAAATTCCCAGGGCTTAAGCCGTAGCTGTGATGTCTTATCTGGAACAGGATGTTTAGTTATAATATTCCATCTACTCATGTAATAAGCAGGATCTTTTTGCTCATCTGGAAGAATGATTTGTAGAAAAAAAAAAAAGTAAAATTCAAGCTGCCAGGAAAATGAGAACATCTCCCTTCTGCTGATAGCTTAAGCCCCTTATTTCTGATTCAGTTCACAGATGCAATCATGCATCTGTCACTGAAATCAATAAGACTTGAACTTATAGATCCCAGTGTAAATTTATGGATTGAAATTATTCTGAAAAAAACATTAAAATACCATGAGGCCAAAGGCTGTCTGAAATCATATTCACATGTTTTTCTGTAACCACATCAAGCAGCAAACATAGCCAAAGCCAGGACAAATAAAAATACACAAAAAAAAACAAAAGGAAAAAAATAAGTCAAAGGAAAATATAACAGCATTTACAGGCATTTATTGTAATCCAGATTTCAACTTCTGCACAATTTCTCCTGGCTTGCAATCAAAAAGGTGCTATTGAATGTCTCAATGGAGAGCATGTCAGCTCCTCAGATACAGCACTTTTACAGATGTCAGAAGCTGAACAGCAGAAAGCTTTGCTACACAACTTAAATTTGTACCATGCTTAACAATACTTGAGCAAAAACCCCAAGAGTGTCTCTGCACTGTCATTCCCACAGGTTTGGTTGGCAGTGAAAGAGTCTGAGGTGGGTTTGTAGAAGCCACAGTTACTGGCTTTAGAGATACTGACTCCCAGGTATTATTGGGTGGAGGGCTGGGACACTGCAAGACATCCTCTGACTGCCAGCCCCAATCTTACCTCACTGCAGGGCTGCCATTACTGTCACCCTGGTACTGGAGAGGATCAGCAGCCTGGGGAGCAGTGATCTCAGCAGTGTGCAGCTTATTTTAACAGGCAAACACCAGGGAGCAAGGCAAGCACAACAGAACACCTCATTCTCCCACAGTGCAAGGAGGTGGCACTATCATTCCCCACCTAAAATAAAGACAGGCTTAACTGCTCTGCAGTTTTAGATACATGTAAGGAACACCATAAATATGAAGCTCTTGGTTTCCTGATGGGGTTTATGGAGGGCTGTTTGTGCAGTGTCAGATCTGTCCTGGCCTCTCCAAGGAGGTGAACCTGTGAGAGCAGCTTGCTTTCCAGCTGCTTATTCCACAAGACATTTGTCTGCACATGGCTGACCCATGTGCAATCAGAGCACTGGGCTTCCCAAAGGGCTACACTGAATGCTGCATCCTGCTGAACCAAACTCTCTCCTACCTGGCTCTGGAAATGAGACTCTTCAATAAGTAGCTCTCATCCCCAAGTTTTCACTATTGGTTACAGGTGTCTCTATTCTCCACAGTTCATCTATTTTTACACAGACTCATGTCTGCAGGGCTTAGGGGTTGCTTCCCACCCTTGTTCAATCCTCAGTGTCACAGTCTCAAAATGGAAAAGGAGAAGAGTTATAGTCTTTCCCTTTGGTATTTGTTACTAGGAAGAAATTTTTTTTTTTCAATATTTTTCCTCCAGCACTGTCACCCTGAACAGCAGCACCAGAGCCGAGCTGGTCCCAGAGCACAACCAAAGAGCATGTGAGGCAGATAGCCAAATGTACCCATCAGTCACCATAATCTACAGTGAGGATCAAACAGGCCAAATGGCTGCAGAGTATTTGTTAGAAACCTTTAGTTGCTCTTCCCATTTTCATTTTCCAGAGAAAACCTGATATTTCAGTCAGAAGAAAGTACTTTTAGTGCTTCTGTTTACCTTTTTGCTGTAGTTAAATACAACTGATGAATAAATAGATCTGCTTAAGTCAGTATGGGACCAACCTATGGAATGCATAATGGATAATCTTATCTAAACTGTTGTTATCTTGGCTGATTGTATTAAACTATCCTACCATTCTGCTTCCTACCTCTGTAGGAAGAACCATGCTGTCCACAGCTGATGCCAGCCAGGATTTCAGAGAGGAGCAAAACACCCGCTTAGCTGACTCATACTAGCCATCAAAATTATGTAGTATTTAGTAGTACAGAGAAATGATTTATCAGTTCTCTGTAAATCCAGAAAAACCTTTGCAATTCTTGCTGTATTTATGGAAATGAGCACACAGAGAAAGCATGCAAATAAATCATTCACCAATTGACAAAAAACTCCAAAAATCAACCCCAGAATAATGTAGGTCATGAATGTAAGCTTCCCTGTTCTCAACACACCGAAATCTCTATTAGGTTCCTTTTAATTTCAGCAAAATAAAAGGGTTGCTATATATTTTTCTGACCCTGACAGTTTAGTAAGTTACCAGTCTATACAACACTTGCAGAACTCACCCCATCCCTGCATCTACTGCAAGACAGCAGCTGTTCTGAGAGCCATGGCAAACCCAGGGCACCAGTGCCTCCTGATGATCCCTTCTCTGACTCTGCTGGAGCTCATGCTGAACCATGGCCATTTGTAGCCACCAGGCACTGACAACAAGCATCAAACCCCTCCAAAACCCAATAATCAGAGGAGGATTTCTTAGTAATATCTGTATTTTTGGTGCATTTTCAAGCTATAACAGAAGCATATTTGCAACAGGAAAAGACAAGGAAAGGCAATATATGTTTTTTTACAGGAGCCCTTCTGGCAATTTTCATGCCTCAGACAAGGAGAATGGGCAATATCTCTGTGGAGTCAGGCCCACAGAAATAAGGGGTAAATTATGTACAAACTAAAGTTCTCAGGTTTGGTCCACAATCACTTGCTGCCTTTTTTTGATAAAATAATGCTGACTTCACCATATAAAAAAACCCGATCAAGTGTTTAAATCCTTTGTCAACAGCAAAGCATCAACAAAAAAACCACCCAAAACAAACAAACCAACCATCCAAACTCAGAGGAGAGATTCCACTTTTCCCTTGGGTTAATGTCTCAACAGGCCCCAAGCAGCCCTGAAGGACTATGCTGCCTGCTGCAAGGACCTCCAAGGAAGGGGTATGCACAGAGCTATGCTGTTCTCAGCTCATTAGCCCCAGGCAGGTTGGGAGATTAACTTTTAAAATAAGATTGTCATCAAATCAATGGGTACTCTCCAGGTGGGCTGAGGGGATACACCAGCCTGGCTCTGATCAACAGCTGTCAAGAAAAAAACAGCAGAGATTTTTGCTGCTAGCAAAGCAGCCCTGGTGTCACTCTTGGGTGCTATAAACAATGACCTAGTTGATGCTGCACTTCCACCTGCAGACAGGGGTATACTCACAGCAACACACAGCCTATAGACTGTGGGGCAAATGCAAGTGTGACAAAATGGATCCTGAAGCCAAATAGTCACGCAAGCATGGAAACTGCTGCCACAGCTGTTAGAAAAACCACACTCCTTTGCTCAGGTACAGTGCCTGGCTAACCTCTGCCTTCCCTGGCTATTTAAAGCCACTTGGGATACCTTCACACCACCTAGCATTCTAGTTTCCCACAGCTTTAAGAGAGAGGGTCTAACTACAGGGGTGTCTTATTAACTCTACAGACCAGTTTTCCTAGACACTGAGGCCGAGCCCATTCCTGTTCCAGTGCAGCATGGAAGAAATGTCACCTCCCAGCTGACTGAGTGTGAAAGAGAATCCCTTAAGTTTTCTATTTGGCTGGGCCTTCTCATTAAGTGTTTCTGAAGTGTTCATTATATGCCTTTCATCAACTTAGCTTTTGAGGATGAAACTTTCTTGCTACTCTGGCTTTTATACTGACAAAAATTTACATGGAATCAATTTCAGAAAATAAAAAACTGTCCCTTGCTTCTCCATGACGCACCAAGCAACAAACAGTGAGCTTAAAAAACCCCAAGCCCCACCATCACCACCATAAAGTCCAATATCTAAAGTTTTATGAAAAGGATTTGATAAACTCACTTATTTGCTGACCTCCCTTGTCTGAACCCTCTCAGAATATGGGTTTATAAATCAAGCTTTAGCCTCTAAATCGAAAGAGAAGCTGCGACTTCCCCCTGCCTCTGACCTCCACACAATTTGCTAAAGGTGGAACTCCCAACGTGTGCAACTCCATCAGTTCTTCCCAAGGCAATCGGTGCTCAGACTTCAATGTCCCATTTGGACCCAGCCTGGCTTTCTGTTTCTTGAAGGAAGTTAAAAATATGGGGCACTGTACAGATTTTAAGCACCATTCTTCAATCAAGTGAAATATTAAAGCCAAAACTAATTCAGTGGCAGGCAGTAAGCATTGGGGCACCTTATCTAATTTGCTGTCATCTGTAGTAATCTCCGCTATTAATATTACCGTGAAGAACATGTCACAAAGTTAAATGCCTCACTGCAGCAGGGTTACTGGGGGAATGTGCTCCAGCAGGAGGGATTGCTGCACCTGTCTCCTCAGCCCCTGCTCAGAATATTGAAACACCAGCTGAAGTGCAACAGCCAATATAAAGATATCCTCCCTGAAGGCTGAGCAAGATGTATGACCGGCAGAGATGGGTGATCAGCAATCCACAGAGCTCGAGGAATATGTGGGGATCTAAGTTCTTCCAGTAACAGCTCTGCCCATCATCAAATGCGGGATATGGAGCTTCTGTGATTCCCTACCACAGTACAGAACTGAAGGACCAACCATGGCTCTTCATCTGATGCATAATTTGCTTTTTGATTTGTATTAATAACAACAACAACAAACTTAGGAGATGAATGGACCAAAGGGTTGATAAACTCACACAAGGCAGTGAATTGCTGCTTCTCTGGGGCCGTGTTCGCCGCTAGAGTCACTTGGTGTCACAAAGGTCACATAACTGGGGAAGAATAAGGAACAGAGAAGGCCCGTGTCAGAGACTCCACAGTGGCACAGAAACAGCTAGTTTATAGGAGGTCTTGCTGGCTTACAACCTCATGAGACCAAAACAAGGTCCCGCACCAGCTCGGCTGGCAGGGTCTCCCTTTGCTCACATCCTGCTGGTTAGCATAAGAACAGAAGCAGGTGGCTGGAGGACACAGCAGCAAGGGAAGGCGTGTGCTCTCAGGGGAGCCATCCCTGCCTGGCTTTAGTCTGGCAGCACAAATGGGGATAATAGCACCAATAAGGGCCTCCCAGGGGCTCCCTCTGACACATACATCCCACCACCCCTCCATTTCTCTGCTATTGCTGGAGTCACACTAAGAAGACTGTGCCTGCATACATCACAGTAACCTCCTTTTGCTTCCCAGACACACTGTAAGGGTTTCAAATCAACTTCTGCCTTGCCCCACACCTTTCTAAGTATTCAAATGTTCTGTATGTTCTGACATCTCCTCCTCATTAGTCCTTCCTTCCTACTAAATATACTTTTATCTAATGTAATCTTTCTATTCCTTATTGAATTCCCTGACCTAATAAGAAAGCGGTACCTTATAAAAGAAAGATCAGCAAAAGGCAGTTAAATAATACTGCTATTATATCAAGGGGATCTGAAACACAGAGAAGAGACTTGAAGATGATGAGAACAACATGTCTGCAGGTCTAAAGCCATCTCTGCAGCAGAGCTGCATATCACATGATCTTGGACAGGATGACCTGTGCTGGGGGCACAGTGGGAGGACATTCTTCCTGGAGATCAGCTGCAATTAAAAGCATCCCCTGCCAGCTTGGGCACTGGTGCTGACAAGATGGTATGTGTTGCTCCTCAGTCTTGATGTAGCTAGTGCAGGACTGGAACGAGGAATAGGAAACTGTGCAGGATTATTCTGCTGCTTTTGGATGTAATCCAAGAAAAAGAACCCACTGCTTATCTGGTGGTGAAACCATGCCATCATGCACTAACCCTGTTTTCATCTCAGTGATTACATAAGGCAAAAAACTCCCAGCAGAATATCAGCTACAATTAATTGACATCTAAAGGCTCTCACAAATTGAACTTGATGCTCACTGTTCTTTTAATACCTTTTGCTGTTATTAGCTATGGTCACTGATTTGTTGCTGTTACTCAGAATAATAAATAGCACCACGTATTTTATCACTTCAGCCAGAGTTGGAAACCACTCACATATAGTTTTAAGAGTTCAGAGTTACATTTTGGAGTGGCAAAACACCCGTCTGCTGAAAGAAGAGCTGTTGGGAGGGAGCGTGGGCCTCAGATGTGCCCAGAGAGGTGACATGGCTCAGCTTTCACCACCAACCCCAAATCTTGTGTTTTATTGACAGGCTTTGGCCCTGCTAGAAACAGCACAGAGAATAATCTTTAGTCCAGGAAGATCTTAAAGTTTTATGCAAATCAACCACTGAATTTATGAGGCACACAACAAGGTCATCACTGAGCTCTCAAACTTGTCTGGAGACTACCCTCTGTGTTTCAAAGTGCAACCACCATCACAGACTAAGAGATGTTTAAAAAAAGAAAGATGTTAAATAACTATCTGTGGTGCTTCAAGATCTTGCTGAACACAAAGTGGTTTTTTTTACATCTTTGTTTGCCAAGTTGAATTAATAACAGATTTTGAAGTACAGATTAATTTTCTGCAGAAATGTCAATATTGAAGCTCACTGAACTCCTGGTGTTGGGAGTTGACTACAAGTAACAGTAAAAAGTTACAGGACATGTGATAAGGACTTCAGAATATAACTATTTATGCATAAAACTGCTATTTCAAGCCTCAAGAACTCCCTCATTACTGTGAGCACAGCAGCCATCCTTCTGCGGCCCTCCAGACCCCTGGGCCTGTGCAGTCACCTCTCGCAGCCGCCCAGCTGAGCCCTGTGCCTGGTAGCTGCAGTGCAGGGACATGTTCTGGGCACCACCTCGGGCAAAGGGGGAGGAGCAGGGTTTGACTGGGACCTGCTCTCATGCCATGCCTGGCAGCAGGACCCAGATGTGTTGCCTCCTGGTTCCTGTCCTGAATCAGCTCCAAGAGCAAAGCCACCAAGATGGCAGGTGGATATCTCAGCAGCTACTGGGGCCCTACATCCACTCTCAGCCCTCAGAGCAACAGGGGTGTTCTGAGCTGATGCACAAACACCTCACCCAGCCCTGCTGGGAAGCAGGGCCATGGGGAGAGGAGGCCTTAACTGCACCATAACCCCACACAGGGATCCCACCATGCACAACAACAATGTAGGAGAAATCAAAGCATGCTGGAACCCAACCGTATGGTCTGCAACCTGGGAAAGAGAGATCAGTTTGGGCAAATGCTCCCAAGTTCTGCACTATTTTTTGACATGTGGTTCGGATGGGTTATTGTAATATTTGGGCTTCAAGCAAATCAGTCAATAATGAGATTTCAGCACAGGAAGCACTCAGCTCTTTGCTGATGGAGTCTAATGCAGTCTGATTTATGCATTTATAATGTACATTAAATAATTTTTTACTCACTTTTTCATTGTGTAGCTTTACAGATTAGTAAATGTATTCATCTGTTTACGTCCAACAGCAAATAAGAGCTTCTGGAAATATAGGTATTTTTCTCTTTTTATTATTCCGTTCCACTACCCACACTACAAAACTTTAACCACATCTCTCCCTGACACTGATTAGGTTTTGAAGTGTTTTAATCAACAATCATTGTAAGTCTGAATGTATCGAGAAGGATAAGATGGTGAAAGGGGAACAAGTGTGGCTAATGTGCATTACATTTCCTTGAATAAAAAGAATCCAAAGAATAACACAAGAGAGATTGAGAATTTTCATAGAAGGTGCCTAGATTTGTACATTTTTCACATCAAATGAGAAAGCAATTTTTGTGGGTTTTGTTTTGGGGTTTTTTGTTGATCCTTTTTAACTTGATAACATTCAGTAGTATAGAGAGCTTAGGGTGCTCTGGAGAAAAATGTTCTCTTAAATCTTCCCATAGATATTTTCTCCAGCAGACTTTCAATAACTTTCCTATCTTTATAGGGGAGAAAAATAGTATGAAGCTGAGACTAATCAAGATACTCTGTAGTGGACTGGTAGACTCAGAAAACAATCCAGAAATATTCTGGTTTGGGTTTTTAACTCTATTATATAGTTCAGAAAGAAGACACCCAAAAAAGACAATTGTAAAACCTGCAGGATGAATTTCCAGAATAAAATACCTTTTGCTGGTTAACTACTTGGAGGTATTTTTGCTGCTTGTTTGCCACTGGGACAGCATAAACCAAAGTACATCCTTTCCCAGAGGTTGCAAGAAAGACATACTCATTTTAAGGGTGTAAGAAATGAAAAGGTCCCCTCAAATTATTCACAGCTAAAATGAAAGCCATTAACTCATCAATGGCAGACCTGCCAAGATGGAGTGAGACAGTGGATTGAGTGCTTGTTTAACTCCCTTCTGCCAGCCAGCCCAGGCCAGAGAGGCTCCTGCCACTGCTGTCTCCCATGAGCAAAGTGCAGGTGCTGCAGAGAGAAAACCAGCATGGAAGAAACCATCTGGGAAAAGACAACTCGGATTAACCAAGATCTGTATTGAGAAGAATTTGGGAGGCTGCACAATAACACTGCTCAGTAGGTGGTTTACGTGCACCTTTGCAGTCATCTTCCAGTAGAGCCTTCCTCCTTTCTAAATAACTGCCATATATTTGAATGTTATTCAAATTTTATTCAATCCTTTCTGATATGTAACATGCTTATCCTACTGTTGGTATTAGTGGCTCAGGGTTGCCATTCTGCATTATACTCTGTGGAGTTCTCAACAATACTTGAGTTAGGTAGATGCTGGCAGGTAGGCTGCAGACTTGAGCAAGCCAGCCACATGCCCAGGGAAGGGCAGCGTTTGACCCTCTCATTATTGTTTCATATTCTCTTCTGCAGAAAATATCAAACAGCAATTCACCGGAGGAAGGACAATCATTTTTCAGATAACATATGAAAGAAATACCAGTCTGGTCTGCACTAGGTTATGCAGGACAATATGTAATACATTGCTAGCAAGTTATGACATTGATTCATTCGTTTTATTGAATTTGTTCCAAGTAATGAATGTATTACTTGTTCCCTGAAGGCCCCAGTCTTTTCTCTCACCTTTATTGATCAATGGCTTATAACTTTGAAACTATTTGCAAAAAGTGATTAATGGAACTTACTTTCTCGCCTTAGAAACAGTGTAAGCAATTATGGTTCATACAGCAAGCCCCTGCCTAGCCAGAAGTAGAACTGCTGGAACTAGGTAGCATTATCTGATACATTAGCCTGTATTTCAGCACCAAAGCCAGTTAAAGGTGGCATTAATACTAAACTGAAACACATTCATCTCTCCAAAATCACTCTGTGAAACCTGGAGGATGGGCTAAGAAGAATTAATGGCTACTGCAAAATCTATTCATAATCTTTAGAAGAAGCACATGGAAATAACTGGAAAAGTGGGATTCTTAATCAAAAGCAATGGTGTAAGTCTTTGCTTCTCCAAGACAACCAAAGACTTAAAAAAAGCTTGCTGGGGGGGAGACAAAGGAATGTGAGCTGAATGTGACCTTAGAATACATAGACATTGTAGCTGCAAAGATAAAGATGAGATTGAAGGACACACCTTGAAGTAGATGAACACCACTCTTGAATGTTTCAATAATTTTTTAAAACAGAGTTGTTAATTAGGTTTCAGTCTGTAAGTAGAGATCTATATGACCTATTTCTTTACTTCAGCTCTATGCCAATGGCAACAAACCCTCCAACAAATTCATGTCGATAGCAGCTTGGCAAAGCTGATAGCTCCTAGAAGAGCCTGAATAAAGGCAGAGGGAAAGGAGACACAAAGCCTGACCCCAGTCAGATGTGGCCTTGCCTGGAGCTTTTTAAAGAGCCTGAAAATGGAAAAGAAGTTGCACTAAGTCATGCTATAATGTTTCTCCCTAAAGCTGCTTCATTTACTTTCACTTGTAGAAGGCTGATGATCTACAGACATTGAATTCACATATGAAGCAGCCACAGTGACATTGCCATAAACTCTGCTGCAGGTTAGAAAACAACAGCTTGTATCCAGGTAACATTTTCAAATATTACTAACTTCAAAAAAATATATGCTGCAATTGAAGAGGGATAATTTTATGCAGTCTCAAACAGGGCTGATTTTTCATTCTTCATAAATGGGAAAGGCAGGAAAAAAAAATTCTTTTGCTGCCCAGGATTCCAAAATTACTTAAGAAACATGCAATATATCTATAAAGCAATATATTGGACAACAGTTTCTACTCCTCATTACCAATAAATAGGATAATGGTGGTCTCTGAACAACAGCATTCACCCTTGTAAGAAGGAGTGTGAGTAGCACAATGAAATCAGAGCAATGGAGCATGCCAGGGTGCAAGAAAGAACCCTCTTCTCTTTTAGGGTGTTTCTCTCTAATCTGAGGCATAACCCAATGTCAGCTTCCATACTCTGTCACTCCATCTGAAGTGATGTCAGAAAACATTCAATAGAGACAGTGAACATTAAAGCTGCCCAAAGCCCAGATGGTCTCACTTACTCCAGGGGATCCACAGTCCAGGGTTAATAGTCCTGACTATTTCCAGCTTGGATTCAGGTGGACTTTTCCCAAGGTTTCAGGCATGTTCCTTGAAGTTTTGTAGATTTTTTTAAATGAAAATACTTTTTAATTACATTTTAGGGACAAATTGCCAGAAGTTGGTGTAGGAAGTGGATGTTGTTAGTGTCCTGAATGCCCTGAACCTGCGCTGCGTGAAGCTCACAGCACCACTGAGATAATCCCTACAGGAAAAAGCAGCAGCTGAAATTATCCCACAATGCCAGTGAAGTTTGGGAAGCACAGCAGCAGACTGTGAATGTTTCAAAGCTCTAACATCTTACATCTAGCTCTCTGAACGCACCACCCTGTCAGAGCAGGGCTGCAGTGCCCTGTGCTTGCTGAAAGCAAGAACAGAAAATGAAGGTAGAAAGAAGAAGAAACCAAAAAAAAAAAAAAAATAAAAAAAATAAAATCTCTTAGTGGACAATACTTTATCTGAAAAGACATGTTGTGATAGAGGTTGTAGTTACACTGGAAATGCTTCAGCCAGGCACTGCATTAACTCTGCTGTCCAGGAATTGTTGCCTCACAGCAGCCAAGCAGCCGCACACTGCCCAACACGGAGCATTCCTGGAGCACAGAGCTGGCTGCTCATTCTCCCAACAACAGCAAACAGTTTTGTGGAACCAGGAGCTCACCTACATTTGAAAGTTCAGTTGACAGGGTGTCAGACTGACCTAGGCCTGCTCTCTCCCAGGTTTCCCATGGCCTCTCAGCTATGGAGACACAAGGTGTTCCCACAGCAGAAGGGCCAGGCTCACTCAGCAAGAGGTACTTGGGCACCCTGCATGAGCTTGCTCATGCAAAGCATATCCAGCTGGGTCAGCAAGATGTACCATTGTCTCCTGGATCTCCTGGAGAAGAACACCCAGCCTCTGCTGTTGTACTGGCCTTGGGCCTTGCCCTCGAGAAACACAGCATGGGGCAAGCAACTCCCCACCATGTGCTCCTGCTGATACCAGGACCTCATTGTAAGACAGTGCTCAGATGATCTCAGTATTGCTGCTTTGCCTCTGAAAAGACACACCTATAGGAACATGATTACATTTTTATTCATTATGCTTATGATTTATCACTCAGCAAAGAAATCCACTCCCATCTCCCACGCTCAGAACGTGCTAGGAGAGGGAAGTCTGCTGCCCCAAGGTTTCTCCTCTGATAAACCTACATTATGATGTAGTTTGAAAACAGAAACAACAACAAAAAAAAATCAATCCAGTGCCTGTAGGAAAATAGTTGTGGTCTACTCTCACAGATGGTATGAAAGCTTAATGTAACCATCATTGATCTAGACGAGTACAATGCAAGACACTGCTCAGAGTTTTTTTTCCAGTGAAAGTAAATGCAAGCACACAACACAGGAAATCATCTCCCTGCAACAGCCTTATCTTTCTTATGCTACTCACATATCAGAAAAATTCAAAATCTAAATATATTTCCCTGACTGATATGTCCAAATCCTCACAGGGGAAATTAGTCATTAGTGTAGTTCACATCATGTTACTAGAATTACCTCAACATGAATAAACATCATTGTTTCTTCAGCAAAACAAAAGAACTGGGGGAAATATTCATCTAAATAGAATAAATCATTTAGCACCATTGTATTCAGCACAAAAAACAGGTACCTAAAAATCTAATTTCATGCACTGGTATATAGGGCTCATTGTCATATATGCTGTTATCAAGAGATCTCAGATAATTCACCAGAAATGAGCTCTTAGGTTAGAAGAAAAAAAAAAAAAAAAAAAAAAAAAAAAAAAAGTGTTTTCCAAACCAGCAGTTTCCTGAGGTCCAGAGCTTTGTCCTTTACCAGGCATAACCACATCCACTTTGCTAGTTTACAAAAGCTACTACTTGACTAATAAAAGTGGTGAAGGTGAGCCAAGCAACAGCATCATCCTTCATATGCAGAAATCCTAGAAACTGAGATCTGGAGTCCAGAAAAGAAGTGACTGCAGCCAAGGCAGGTAAAGACACCTGGAACACCCTCTTTACAGCAGAGGTAAAGAAAGATTATCATCACCAGATAATCAGGTTACAGATACTGAAAACAAATCAGGGAGCTGAGTTGAAAGCAAAAGTGTGGAGCAGGAGGATGTGCTAGAGAGTTACTGCTTGCGCACAGAAGGGCTTGTTTCTTTGTCTGGATGTGTGTTACCTCTGAAGCCAGCTCAGAGCATAGATACGTGGCATCAGTATTTTCTAAGAGCACCCAGCGCAAGTCACAACACAAGCCAACAGGAGAGATTTATCATAAAGTGTGCAGTGGAAGTCCAAGCAACTCACTTTAGAAAACAAACCAAACCAAACCAACCAACCAAAAAAAACCAGCAACAAAAACTACAAGCAGGGAAATACTGAAGTAGAAACTAGGATGTTAAAATTGCCTTTACTTACATGCACATACTCATATAAGGGATTGCTTCTCACAGTGGTTTTTAACAAGCTCCTTTTATGACTGGGGCATATGCAAGGACCAGGAGAAAGTTAACTGCAATAATAAATTTTGTTATTTTGGTTGTTGTTTTTAAAGACACGGAATGTTACAATCTGTTCAGCTGACCACAGTGCTCCTTGCCAAGGGAGCACTATGGCAAAGATTTCCAGGGAAATTTTCCTGCCTCATACTCACAGGGATACACTAATCACAATGGTAAAACACCCTTCTACTGTCCCTCAGTCAGGAGTTGCAGGGATTTTGGGACAACTGCAACCTTTTCACTAAAACCAGATCTTTCTTAAAATTCAGCCTTTTGAGCATCAAGATTTGTTTGAGCGTTTACACAGAAATTACACATACCAAAAAAATCCATTCTCTGAGCCTAACATTTCACATGTACAAGGTGTTTCTGATTCAAAACACGTGCTTGCAATGCACCTTTGTGCTCAGTATCTCTGAAAGGACTTCCCACTTCAAAGCAGTTGCTAAGAAATCACATGCAATAGAACCAATGGTCCCATCAGCTGCAGAGTAACATAGTGCTGAGTAATAGGGATGGAACTGAGCCGAAACCACAAACCATTACTAAAGCATTTGATAGAAATGAAGAAACCCGTTTTACTAAAATTGCATGTTTAACTAAGCTTTTTTTTTCTTTGATTTTTAAAGACACCCAAATCAAATTGTGCTGAGATTTTTTTCGAAAGCCTCTTAAAGCTTACACACCTTCACATTGATTTGCAGCTCTTTTTGCTTTGAAAGTAAAGCCTGTGATTTGTTACAATCTGAACACCCAACCCCGATGAATAATGCTGATTTTTGAATGAGTCAGCAAGCAATCACCAGTTGAACAAATAATTGAGACTGAACTGCCTCCAGAAAGAGCTAAATTTCCTAGATAATGCATAAGAGAGCTGCCTGCCACTACACTACACAGCCCTGCACTTCAATTAGTAGCTGCTGAAGACCAAACGAGGTCCTAAGTGAGGTTCATAGTTCCAATGGCAAAGATAATTGGTCACATTTAGTAACAATCAGAACAGCTACTTTTGGGACAGGGAGAAATTTCCATACTGACTAACCACTGGTAACAAGAGTGAGGTCACAAACTTCCTCTATCACACGAATTTTTTTCTTTGGGATTAATTTTTCCTGTTTTCTAAAGAACAGTCAGGGAAGAGCAATAAGCAATTTATCCCATTTTCTCTTTGATGGACAGATTGTCCCTTGGAGAGGTGGATCACTCCCCATTGACTGTAACTCACCCCAGAATAAAAGCTGATCTCAACATCTACCTTTCAGTCAGCTGGAGGTAGGGGAAATGAATCATCCCATGGGTACTCATATAATGCTGCAGAGAGAAAAAAGGGAAATGAACCAAATGGTGGCCACTCAGAGGTAATAATCATCTAGGGGCTGCTGCAGCTGCACACTTTATGTTCAAGTGATGGACACTTGTCTGAAATTAGTAGCTAAGGTTGAAAATCAAGGCTGAATGGATAACACCTCCTGGATGCTACAGTCAGTATGAGCTTGGACAAGCAGTGTAATTAATAACTAAAGGCATGAGATCAAAAACCCACAAGTTCTACCTTTAAAGTACACAACAAAAGAGAGGAATGGGATGGGCACAGTCCATGGCAACAGCACTTGGCATTTTGCTTTTGTTAATGAAGCATGATTCCCAGGTTTACTGAGAGCTCAGTGACCAAACAGGCAGCCCTGGGAAGCTCATGCTGGGGGTCAGCCCTGTGCTGGGGGAAGTAGGGCTGGGCAGAGTGCTCCAGCTTCCACCCTCCACACTGGTGGTAACTGGGCTATAAGGAGGGCCCCCAGAAGGAGCCACCTATGGACATTTCACCATTCTAACGTGCAGTGATGAGTTGATAAATCAAGATATGAAAGGATGTAAACAAAATTACTACAAACAAAGCAAACTAAAAACTACAGTTACACTGAACTAAACTGACCACTACTTAGGCATTGGAAATTAGGCCCAACAGGCATCCAAAATAATGGAGGGAAAAAAAATAATGCATTACTTTTGAGAATCCCAATATTCAAAACAGAATTCTACACACCTCAGCAAAGGCCAGTAACTCCAGCTTTACCACACAGGCTCTGTTCCTTTCTGCCAAGTTCCCTGGTTTTGGCCACTGAGGTATGACCAAAGCAGACAGGAGCTTTCCCTTCTCTGGCCTCCAGTCCTTTTCTCCTATACAAGCTCCAACTCACGGGCTTTTAATGCTTAGGGGGTGTTTATAAGAAATTGAGACATTTGTTTTTAGTTGGTTTGTTGTTGATTTTGGTTGTTTTTTTTCTGACACCAAATAAGAAACCACAGTAGAGAGCAAAGGCTGCTGCAGCTGACCTAGGCCATAGTCTTTACCTGTAGCTGTTGATCTCCTACCATGGGAACTCAAAGAAGCCATAGAGTGTCCAGTTTATTCCCTCTCCTTCTGCCCTTCCTTCCATCCTTCCAGAAGGATAAAGCACCATTCTTGTTTGGGGAAAAAGTGAAGTACAGAACCATACCTTTCTTCATACTGAGAATGGCAGCTGAGCAAGACAGACAGGAGGTAGCTGACGAGTGCTGTCAAGCACAGAAGCAAAGCTGTCATCTTGCTGTCAGTCTCTGTAGATCAAATGATCTATTACTTAGTGGTTCAAACAGCATCTAAGTACCAAGGAAGTCAGCAAGAAATGCTTTCTGGTCCCCAAATTGTTTGACTTAAAAGAAATGCAGATGCAAAGCACATATAAAGGAGGGGAAATCTAGTTTTTAGATCAAAATTGGTTTCTGCTAAGGTATTTTCAACTCATTATCTAGATTGTGATGGGGGGTTTGAATTCTGATATGAGTAGTAACTAAGGCACAGGAGGGATAACTAAATTCACAAAAAGTCAACTGCAGACTATAGCTTATTCAGCAATTACACAACATAAGAGACTACAGCAATTTAAAGGCAGCAGCATCTCTTGGAGCCCTGTGCAACAGCTCAACCATAAACCCAAGTCATTAAAATGACAAGTCAAATGGGATTAACCAGATTCAGATGCCTGTTGTGCACTGATTACAAGCTCACTCCAACACTCCCTGGGTGTTGTGCTGATTGACAGCATACAAAACAAGGGATGTTCAGGACTGACCTGATTCTCCTTGTTGACATACCTGTTATGACTTTGCTTCATTACCACCCAACCTTTTTTCCCCTCACTTGGACACAGTAATGAGAGAAGTAGTTCAGAAGACAGATTTTCTTATAAGCAGCAAAGTGTGGCAGGGTGTCACCCGGAGTTCACTTCCAAAACATAACCCCTAATTATTTATAGGAAACTTTGCTAGCCAAGACCAGGTCATGTCACCTTTACCAGCAATGACAAACAAGCCCCAAGGCAGAGAGATGACACATCTTATCTGCACATGGAGAAAGCAAATAGACTGTGCCACTCTCTGCCCAATCCCTGGCAATCACAAATTGAGCTAAGGTTGAGAAGCAGTTAATCCCGTTCGTTGATCGCTTTTCAACAATGAAAACTCAACACCAGTTACTGCTAATAGTGTAAGTTCTGACTTTCCAGGAGACTGTAATATTTACTAACCAGCATGGAACAGGGTAAGTATGTGCAAAGACTTTGATACTGTTTTTTGTTCACAAACTGTCCACGAACTGAACACATTCTTTATTAAATAGCCATTGACATTCTGACACAAACATTTTGAACTCTTTTGATTAGCAGCATAGGATGCCTGAAAAGTTTCTTACACTATTCAGTTTTGTAGAAAATTGCTTTTATGGATTAAAAATGTTCTCCTTAAATATACCCAAAAACATTTCCTCAAGTTTATATCAGACTACTGGGAGCATCATTTACACTGTCACATTTAACCACATGTCAGCTGAAGTCCTTATCCACTTCTGATTCTCCATTTATATGAGAAAAAAAAAAAGATAAATAAGAAATCCTGCTGTATGCTGGTGCATCCCTCTGAGCTCTGCCCCATCCCAGGGACACGAACACCAAGACACACAGTCTGGCTTCTCACTCATGACCAGTTGACCTAAACACAGAAGTGTAACTTGGGCACACGGACTTTTCCTCCTGATGCAAATACTTGGATTTAGTTTTTCCATGTGTCCCTGAGCCCAAGGCTGTCCCTCATGCTGTGTTGAGGCACAGCCACACAGCTCAGCCTGCTCACTAAGTGAGACTTGCCAAAGCTCCAGCCTGTAGGTGGAACGATGTCTCATCTCCTGGGCTGGTGAGCTGCCTGTCTGTGTGGGATAGTGTTTGAATGGGAATGCTTCTGAACTTCATCTCCCAGGGCATAGGTGATGTGGGGACAAGGAGGTAATGAGCAGGGCCAGCTGCCCAGCAATATCATGTTTCTTCCTTGCAGGAACATAATAGACAGAAGAAATTTAAAAGATAGGCCTATTTAAAAATGAAACAAAACAAATAATGAAACAATAACAACAAAAAAACCACAAACAAAAACCCCAGAAAAACAAAGAAACAAACAAAAGTGTACAACTGCAGAAGTGTTACCATGAATAGGATGACAAAAAAGTCCTTGATAACACTGTAGGGTCAAATATTAAATATAATCACTAAGAAGTGTTTGGAGATCTGTGAATGGAAGGGTTATCTTTCTGAAGATAAAGAAATATCAAAGGCTCTATATACATCCCCTCAAGCAATGTAGTGCATTGCTTTCTACCATCATTCCAGATTTAACCCAAAGATATTAAAAAATCATGCAGCTTTAAGTTCACATACAATGTACAAACATCAAAGTCATAAATTATAAATGCTCCTACTTAACAGGGCTGTCTTTTGGGGTTTTGGTTTGGGGTGGGTTGGGTTTTTTTGCTTGTTTTTTTTTTAAGTGAAATCTGTGGAAAAGGTTTTCTGGTGTCAACAGCCTTATTTATAGTTGGGAGAGCAAAAAATCATATGCTGAGTTTTGATGGATGCATTCTGAAACACCAAAGGCACGGGGAGGCAGGAGGGTAACAGAGCTTCAGGGAAAGCCCCACTGACTGCTTTGAGAGGGACCAGCTATGGAAAATGAGAACTTTGTATAAAAGGCTTTATGGCCACCAGAATTTGAGATTCTATCCAAGTGTTCTGTTTTCACCAGGGCAAAGGAGGCAGGAATAATGTTCAGCAAGGAGGCTGGTGAATAGTTTGTATTAGTGCTCCCTTCTGGACAGAAACTGTTTTCTTGAGGAGATGGAGAGTGAAGGAGTTCCCTGAATAGCTTCAGGGAGGTAGCTTTAGGGTTTTTTTTGCCAAATATTAAGGTTTGATGCCTCCAGAGGTGTTAAACCACAGCTGAGATTATAATCTCCAGGATTTTATTTTAAGTATGCCTATAGATCACCTTCTTTTATAAACCTATAGGTCTGTCATCATCTTTGTGCTGCCACTGAACTGACCTGGTATAAAGGAATCGTTCAGCATCTGGGTTTTTTTCCTAACCGGGAGTCACAGCACATGTCAGCAATGGAGTTACAGGCAACAGAAAGATATCTCTAGTAGTCACTGCTGAACATCTTATTTGTCTAAAAGACTTCACAGAAATGTCATATACGTAGTGCTTTTTTTAGTCCCAAATCGTCCCAATTCCTCCCCTCACTGCTAGGAATTAACGTGATCCTTTCTGAACCATCCTACTCCATTTTACAGAGAACACCATGAACAGAATGTACTATGAGCCAAATTTTTAAATGCATGTATGTGTCTGAGAAGGGAGATAGACACCTGCTTGGATTGGAAAATGTGACAGAGCTGGTTAGGTGTTCAGATGAGATAAAAAGCAACTGAAACTGCTCAAAACCCTTTAAGCGGAAAAAAACCCAACCTGCAGTCCAGTGGCTGTCTATGAAAACATTTTGGATCTAAATCCCTTGCACCGTGCAGATCTCAAAGGACTCGTCCATGCTCACATGGGGTGTCTGTAGCTCCCCAGAGATCAAAGACCCAGCCCCAGCTATCCGAGGCCGTCCCCTGCCAGCTGCGGGCTCTCGCTGGGCAGACCCGGGGCTCAGCTGCGGCTCTGCAGCGCCGGCCAAAGGAGCGGGTCTGAAATCGAGGTGAGCAGAGGTCGCTGGGGACAGACAAAAGGACGTTTTCCTCAGGGAGCCTTTAAACTAAGATCAGAGTTTCCACAGGCAGCAAATCTGCTCTGAAGTATGTCTCAGCTTTTCTTTTTCTTGAGAAAAACAAGAGGAGACAGGGCAGGCAGCTGGAGTAGCCTTCTGGCATTGCCATGGCAACGCCCGTACACAGTAGGACTTGGGGGATAACGCCAGAGGGAATCCTTGCACACAAAGATTAATTAGTCATCTCCGACATGGGATGTTACCAGCTTCTTTCAAACCCCTGCCCCAAAGACAAGCAGAGGTTTTTGCTGGAGACCCCCAACAAAGTTGCTGTCTCACATTTGGCTGCACTAGGATGGAGCTGCCATCAGTCACAGATGCCATAGAATCATTTGCTATAAAGCAAGCAACTGACCACAGACTGATTTACTTTTTATATATATATGGGGTTTTTTTTAAGGATACCATATCTGGGAGAATCTTTTGTGGAGATGAGGTTCTATAAAAGTATCCAAAATAAGGAGATTTTGCTAATGAAAGCTTTGATTTGCCTCCCAGCTCCTCTCTGAAGGGCTGAGACAAGTTGGGAAGTTGGAAAACATATAATTCACCAAAGGGAATTTGGAACTTTGGTGGAGACAATAATTTCTAAAAGCAATGTCCATGAGTTGCCAAGCTTCCCACAGAGATGGTGCCACCCTCACCCTCCCTTGCTCCAGGCAGGGATGGAGCACAGGCTGAGCACCTTACCCTGAGATAGTTTTCACCTTTTCACCCAGGGAAAAACAGTTTGGTACCATTTTCTTCACTATTTAAATGTTTCAGTTGTTTAGAGACTATTTGAAAATAAAGGACAAGGGTTCAAAAGGTAATGATTCCTGTGACTCTAGAAACAGAAATTATGAAGATTTGTTAAAAATACCCCCTATCCCAAAACAATTACAAGTAACATCTTTGAAGTAAAAGGTGGATGCTTTGATGATAAACACGTTTTAATAGCAGAAACTATAAAGTTTCTGCTTTGTTGTTCAAGTCCTGGGCACTGCAGCATCATTTAGAATGATGAGTATTTTTAACTGAGAATTTCATACCATTATCTTTACTTTCTCATCCAAGTGTAAACCTGAAATCTAATGCCAAAAAGCATAGAATATGGCTCAACTTTCTTCACTGGTTATCGCTGGACTAAACTTTCTACTCAAAGAAATCAATGATCAAAAAAGCAACTGTTTGCAAATATCTGCTTGTTTCTACAGTTAAAATAAACACATCTTAGTATATTTTAACCACTCCTATATTTACAACATAGTCCAAATGGTTTTAGGAGGGTGTAGAAGGTGAAAATAAGGTTTACTATTGAAGCTAATAATCATATCTAATCCTCTCCCAGGTGGGCTGAGCACACACACTGCCTCATACACTGCAATGAAATCCCCTGGAGCCTTCTGATGAACATGTTACACATACAAGACAGAAAATGATGTTTCACTTGATCAGAACTTAATTCCAGCCTGGGAGGACTCCCAGCAGCCTTGGAGTTAATGAAAATGGAGACATCCATGTTTCCTTCTCTGACACTACAATCAGCAGGCGTCTCCAAATGTGCTATTTCAGCACACAACAGTGAGGCAGCTCAGTATTCTGCTGTAACTCTGACAGTGAACTTCTGAGACACACTTGGGCTTCAGTTAGATTTTTCCCCTCATGAAGTGTCTCCCAGCAAAGAAAACCCATCATTAATTAGCAGCTCTGCAAGCCATCAACCGTAAGAAAAATTGCCAACATACTAATATTATACTACATTTTCCCCCAAAACACTAGCTATAGTAGATTTTTAATTCAAAACATTTTTATTGTATTTTATTTATATTAGATATACACAAAAAAATATTTTGAAATCAATGCTCTGAAGCATCTCAGGCATTCAGGTACTTCTGCTTCAGGTCTGTAACACTCTGGGAAAAGGGAGAAGAGCTACACAGGCAATAGAGACAGCTCAGGCACAAAACAGAGAGCATCATCCTCCAGGGGAGATAATTCAGAATTACATTAGGTCTCCTCTCAGTATTTTCCAGATACATGACTAAATAGACAGAAGATAATAGAACAAGAGTATTTTTCTGCCTTGACTAATACTGGACAGAATAATGTTTCTCCCTCTTAAGATAAAATATAAACCTGTCTTGCTAAAGCTGGTATTTGTAAAGTTTTGAAAATTCCATGGAAAACAGCAATACGTAATCACTGGGTAAGGATTTAAGATGAAATATATGTCTGGTTCTCTGAGTTGAAGAACAGCAAAGGGAATCATCACAGGGTTACCCAGACTTTGGAGCACCCATCAGATTGAGGCCAGTCCCACCTGCCTGGGCTGTGGGAAAAGGAGTAGTACAACAGCAGCAATGAGCAGAGGCTGATGAGGACAGAGATCTAGGGGATGAGAAAACAGGACTCAAAACTTTTCTGTGTCTATTTTTCTTCTCATAAGAAAGCTTCTTGTGCCTATGTTTCAGACAGAATGCACCTGCCACCACATGAAGGCACCTTGAACAGCCAGGAGCAAAATGCAGTTGTGTTTAAGGAGACAGGGCTGGTCCTGGGCAAGCTGGGAGGGAGCCCAGCACTGCAAGAACACAGGTTTCCTACTCTTGGACACACCACCCACCCTGTACTTAGGACTAGGAAATGCCTAACAATGCACATAATGCATAGATGTGCCCAAAGCATCACAACAGGCTCCAGATAATGTACTGGCTTGTGCAACATAAGCTGGCATCAAGGTATCTACCTCTCAGGTGAAGGGTGGCAGGCGGAAAGGTGATGCATGGACATCCCCAGAGTGTGCAGCCACCAACAATTTCCACCACAGCTGTGTGGGCACAGGGCACACCAGTCAGAGCCATTGGAACCAGGCAGCAGCAAATGACAAGAGGACCTGTTTGTTTCCCTGGGTGCCCCTAGCAGCTGACCCTGACTGTGTCCAGCAGCCCAGCTCCTGCCCCTCACCATCTCTCCACACTGCTGCAGCCCCAAGGAAACAGGAAGGGCTCCAGCCACCGAGTGCATTACACATGGATGGTTTTCCTGGCTACCTCATTACTCTGAACAATGCAGTCTTTTCTAGATAGAAATAACTTTTCCTAGGCTTGCGAGCTCAGTCGATGTTAAAGATCAAATATCTGCCTGGCACACGTTAGAGCTCTGACAGCTCTACTTATAACCTCGCAAACTATCAACTACAAGCGGTCTTTGCTAATGCTAATTGAGCTATTTTTTACCTTTGGGTATTTATGTATAATTAGAATTCTTCCTAAAGCTGCAGGTAGCATGGTGTATCATCTCTATATGGAAAGTAATAATATTTAAGATGAAGCATAAGAAATCTTGAATACAGTTAAAAAAAAAAAATTAAAAAAGGGGAAGGGCGAGGACTGAAAATCTCCCAGTCAAGATATTTATGTCAGTTCTTTGAACAATTCTGTGATTTAGTATTAGTTTCAAACCACAATTCTAGATCCTACGCATTCCTGGAATATTATATAGAATAAAAGATTTGAAGATGGGGAAAGGACTCACATTCATTGAAATATGACTGGAAAGATTTCCTCAAGACAGCAGCAAGTCAGGGCAGATGGGAGTGGCAAAATGGCCCCAACTGCACCAGGACCAGCTGAGCTGAGGCTCAGGAGTGGGGAACAGACTGCCTGGAATATAATTAAAGAAAATTTGATTCAGCAGATAAAGCGACCAGCTGACATTTCATAGGGGAGGGGACGCAGACACACATACAACACTGAGTGCCTATTTTTTGGTGCAAGGATCACTTTGCTCATTTGTTTGTTCTGTGTAACAGTTGAGTTTCCATTAGCAGCCACCTCCTATTTCATTTCAAAGGGTTTCCACAGCCTAATCAGTCTGTAAAATGTTCCCCAGCCCAGGACAGAAGTGTGATTACAATCGCTCTAGTGCTCTGAATTACATCTTTATGAGTCTGGCAAGCCAAACTGCCGTTCACAGAGCAAAGAAAACTCAGAAGTGTTTCCATTTGTTTATAGAAATTTCAGAGGAATCTGAATTACTGCACCAGACATGAATGTTAATAGACCAGTTGTGAGCTGTTGCAGGCTGCTGGCGACACGATGCACTGTGGCAAACCTTGCTACATTTAAGCATAACTGAGTTATGTTGGAACTTCTGCAGAGAAGGGCATCTCTGCGAAAAGCATTTGTGGCTTCGTAAACAAAGTACATGAAAATGGGGCTGTCCTGGATGAGGAGGTTGGCTGGTAGTATAGCTGTACCCTGAGCACCTCTTGCAGTTCATGCTGCCATCCTGGGTCAGTCTCCTCACATGTTCAAAGCAGCCCAAATCTATCACACAGCAGACATGCCCTTTGGGTCCCCACAAAAGCCTCCAAAGCAGACACTGGCTCCCCAGGCCACAAGTCAGCCAAGGGGTTGCTGCAGGCACCAGCTGCCGCTCCCACGCCCTGAGCAGAAGCAGCTCTGTGCTTTGCACTCCCACCCTGAGCATCTGGACACAGAGCCATGCCATGACATGACAGACCACTGGGAGATGGAACCTAAGTTATCTAAGAGCCATCACAACATGAACCTGAAGCAGAGGCAGGCTCCATTTTCCAGTGCAGATCTGAGGGCACGGTATGTTAAGTTTTGGAGATTATTCTACCTTGCTTTATAATCATGACTTGGTAAGATTAAGGTTTCCTTAATAGATTCCCCCATAGGGTATTGTACAGCTGTATCAAAGCCCTATAATATGACAACTTCAGCTCCTCTGGACAGCATCAATGTCCCAGAGAGATATGTGAATCAATCTTCTTATGGCCTCTCAGCCAGAATTAGGAGACCAACACTTCTACTACACCTTGAATACACTCTGCAAAGCTTTGGCCTGGAGAGGGTTAATGGTTTCCAAGGACTATGTTTTTATATAAAGTTAGATCTCTATTTATAGAGTTCACAGAGCTGATACCACATGTTCGCACCCCTACAGGCGGCACCTGCAAGGTATGCTTTGACAGAAGGGAAAACTTGTCTCTAACAGCTATCCTGGCTGCAGAAGCCAGGGTTATGATATTAGACATACTGGTGCTTCATCTTCTGCATGACAACCTATAGTTAGGTGACTGATTTAGTCCCTTACTGCTTGATATTTGGCAGTTTAGAAAAGCCGACAAAAAGGCAGGGTAAGAAAATAATTACTACACATTCATTTCATCAGAAGTTCAAAAAATGACAGATGAAAGATGCCTGTGCAATAGCATTTGGAATTTGTGTATTCCTCAGAGTAAACAGATACTATTTTTAAGTAGGTCCCTGTTTTTATCCCTTCAGAGGGGATGGAGAAGTTCTGAGAATAACTCCCCATGCTGCAACCAGCAAGGTTACTGTCTGCAGGAACACTGGATTCTCCTCGATTTCAGGTGAAGAAAGGGGAAGGAAACTGCAGGAAGAAGAATGGATGATCTCAGATTTGGGTAACATGAGTCTCCTGGAGAACAGGGAACACCTCTCTGCAGAGCTCTTGTTCTGCATCACTAACTGCAGAACAGCCACTAATTGGCCATGGCTCTGTGCTCAGAATGAGAGGCCAGGCCTCTGTGCAATTTGCACAACAGCTTCAGCTCAAGTCAATGTGAGCTGTACCTGGATCCTCCAAAGCAATAAAACAGGGAATAACTTGAGCAGAGCTGCTAGGGGTATGGGGTATGGCACAGGGGTTCTGCAGCACATGCCGTGATGGAGGGTGCAGGAAAGAGATGAGGACATTATTTACTTACTCCTGGGGAAAATGGCTTTCTGTGGCATTTGTGAGACCTCAGACTGGCCATACATGGTGGAGGGGGTGTAACAATTGCTGTGAGCTATAGATACACACATTAAACGTACCAAAGGTGTTTATCTCCAAATAATATACCTCCAGGCACAACCCAGCAGCCTGTGAAGGTACCAATCCTCTCACAGGAGTTGTGCTGCTCTACAGAAATCAGCAGGAATCCCTGTCTGAACCCACTCCAGGTTAACCCTTGGCTGGCAGGTGCAGCAGATAAGAAAACCCACCATTCTCAGGCACTTTCTCCTCAGCAGCATACTGATTCCTCAGGAACTGTTAGAACAAAACTCTCAGACTACCATTCCAGCCTTGTGTTAATGACAATGGTGGCACAGCCTTGAACCACTGAGAAGGGTTTGGGCACTGCAAACAGAGGGATAAGCTAAGAGAAAGACTGTCACCTCTTTTGACAACACAAAGAGTGCACAAAGCTTTCCAGAACTATGGGTGGTATCCTCTCCTGCAGCACCCTCCTTTATACAGGGCATGCATGTGGACATTACACCCTCACCAGATAAAGAATGAATCCTGAGAAAGCACATTTTCAAATACAGAGAACACTCAACTTATTCCTTTGTATCCCGATTCAAGTAGGTGCTTATTGCAATGCAGAGATGCAGGAATCCTTACCTGGGATGTGCTTCTGAAGGATTCAGAAGAAATTATGCCACAGAGAAAGCAAAGAGGGTTGTCCATGCTTTCTACCACATACTGAGCTTTTGTAGTATTGCTTTAATTGCCTAATAAGTAAAATCTGTAAAAAGTCAGTGTTGAGGCAAGCTATGGCAGGCCTGGGAGTTTTAGGGCCAGGAAGAAGGTGCTGGGTGTCTGTCTGTGCAGCCTCCCCACCTCCACTGCAGACCCCCAGGAGGGAACTTGCAGGCCCTGGGAGTAGTATCACAGAGTGAAGCTACAAAGCACACGACAGAGCAAGAGGAGGGGAACGTTTTCCCTGTTCACTTCAAATGAAGGTGAAATACTCTGTGACACTTTTGGACTAGTTTTTGCAGAATACTGGCATTCTTTTCACCCACCACCAACATATCTATTTTTGTTTCAGTACAGATGCATCTGAGGATTTTTGGAATATACTTCTATCCTTCAGGCATGTTTTTCAGACAGGAACAGTAAACAGAGCTCTTTCCAACCTCAGCCAGCAGAAACACTCTTCCTAGTCTCTGAAAATATCCACCATGTTTTTCCAGTTCTTTGCTTTGTTCCTGTATTTAAAATATAACCATAAGGACATTTTATTGAAGCCACAGTGAGCACCTGACAGCTCTGTTGTCAACAGCACCTCAGGAACTTGTCACAATAAGGGTGGAGATGCTTCTGCTGGGCAAAGCCATGACTGTTGTAGGGAACTCACATTTAACTGATCAAATGACTGAGAGCACCTCTGCCTCACTGCATAAGATGGTTCTTTATTAAAAGCTGGGTTTGTATAAAGTTGGTGTTACACACAGGAATAATTCCTACATGTTTGTAGCGTAAACCACCCAGTGACCCAGCAGTCCCAGCAGAGCTCCGTGTCTGGAAGCACAGCTAGGATGTCTCTTAGAGCTGGCTGAAACTTAGCTTTATTAAGAGTTGTTTATCCATTTTAAGTCAATCTCCAAAATGTATAACTTTCTGTTGTTTTATCTTAAAAGAAAAAGCATTCTAGAGCTAGGTGCAAAATGCCCTTCCAGGCTAAGCCCCAGCAGAGCCAGCCTAGCCTTTTCCACAGAGAATCCAATAGCTGGCAGCTGAAATTGTCCCTCGGCCAGCAGAAGATTCAGGTATAGATTCCCATCCTGCCTGCTTCAAACTGAGGTCTCAGCCCAGACACTGTCAAGCTGCTGCTCTGGTTGCTTCACACCCTCAACTTTCTGCTTTATAAAAACCTGGCTTGTCTGTTTCCTCCTTATGTGGAACAAAAGAAAATGCTGCAATACTGTCAAATCCTACCCTATGGCTGAATAATTTTTCCACCAGTTTTCTGTGTTTTACAGGTCTTTTGAGATGAGATGGCTCATATGTGAAGACTTATGGGACACAAGGAAGCCATGGAAAACTAAGATGGTACCAAGCAGAGCCTTAGGAAGAGCCTACAGGACAGGGCAGAGCTGTGCTCACCAGCCACTGCCACAAGCTCAGCTGAACAGAGAGCTGCTCATCACCTCCCTCATCCTCTCCATCCTGCCCCCAAAGCTGAGCAGCTACCCTCAGAACTCACTACAGAAAGCCAGACACTCTGAAGTTGTGGGACTAAAGCCTGCTACAGAAGAAAAGAACAGGGTACTTAGTATGTT
Organism: Corythornis vintsioides; assembly: GCA_025447755.1. Lineage (NCBI taxonomy): Eukaryota > Metazoa > Chordata > Aves > Coraciiformes > Alcedinidae > Corythornis > Corythornis vintsioides. The sequence continues at coordinate 103,963 of JAOEGS010003922.1, forward strand.
TGAAAACACAGATTGCATGCTTTCCCAGCAACAAGTTAAGAAACACATCCCAAAAAAGAAAAAAGTTTTGACTATCCCGTTCCCCTTGAACAGAGCTGGAGTAAGAGGCAGCCCAGCAGACTCACCAGCCTAAGCCTGTCATCTTCACAGTGGGCTGGCATCAACATCACAGTTTCAGCACCATCCTGAAGAGCAAAGCTACTGGTAAAAATAGAGGGGGACTAAGCAGCAAGTGGCTTCATACACACACTGCAGGTTCCAGGAGATAAGCTCCACAACTGGCATTTCCCTGGGCTCCCCTGACACAGCCAACCTTTGATTCTCATATAGAGATGTATAATTACAATTACTTTATGAAAAAAATTGAAATATTATTATTAGAGGCAGGAAGAGATATCACTGTCACAGTGCAACACAAAAAAAAACCCCCTTCATTACACATCTCTAGAGCTTTGAATAATTGCAGATACCATCAGCTGCTGCTGCTGGCTGCAAATCTGTCAGCACTGCAGTCTCCAAAGGACTCTAGTTCCTGGCAGAACTCAAAATAATGATGTGATTCTTAAACCCACCTACTCTTAGCGTTTCAGGGTTCACTTTTGCCCTGGTACAGTCCACAAAATCCCAACCACAGAAGGTGTGTGCACTTCCAACCTTAAAAGCACCAAAACCTGCTTCAAAGGCTGTATGTGTGGATGACTGAACACACCATTATGTGCCTCAGTGTTTCCCAGCTGCACTCACAATTTTGCTACCAAATTCCAAGACTTCTAGATATTCTGCTCTTATTTACAGAGCACTGAAGCATAGGTGTGTTACCCAAACCACCCCCAAGACCAGTGGAACATTTTTCTTCTTGACATTTGGAATATGCCAAAATACTGGTACTGTTTTTGGAGGAAACACTGAAATCTAGTTCAGAAGAAAAAAATTACATAGGAACATTTTTACTACATCAGTCAGCAATGGGGATGGGAAATGCTTTGGGAAGAGCCTAGAACAAGGGAAATAAATAGGTTTGTCTTCCCAGACTCCAGCTGTTTGTGACTCAGGGACTTCCTGACCTAAATATTTCTGTCTTTGTACTTCCAACAGCCAGTCAAACCCACGGGAGCAGCTGATGTTTGATGTGGAGAGCAGGAAGACACGCTGTGTCCTTGAGGCTCTCATTTGCTGTCACTCAATGTCCCCATGTTACATCAACTGGACACAAGCAGAACTGAACAATTCTCAGGCTGGATGTCATCTCTGAACATCACGAGCCAATCAGGTAAGTCAAAGGGAAAAGTCTCTCATTCAGAATGATGTATTAGGCATGTAAGAAACTGTAAAATTAAGGAATTAATCATTAGTATGGGAAATGTCAATGCCATGAGAGATTACATTGTATTTATGGAGAATTAATTTGTCCAATCCTGGACAAAGCAAGAACACCAAGCCCCTCAGCTGTGGTTTTAGACCAACTCAGAAGGGTATGTTTACAAAATGCTCATTAAGGATAAAACCCAGCCCCCCAAAAAAAAAAGCCAGAGCACAAAGCTTTTATACAAAACACAGACTATATAAGCCCCTACATAAGTCCTCCAGGATGGCCCAGTGTTCAAAACTCAAGCAGTGTAGAAAATGCTTTTCAACAGGTTATCACAGAGGCAGGTTTGCAGAAGGAATTAATTTTGAGTTAATTACTAGGTTTGTTTTGTTAAATACATATAATCCCATTAAAAAACAAGGCTCCTGCAGTGATGAAGAATCCAAATATGCAAAAAGGCAAAGCTAGAAGCATCTGAACTCTGTGCAGAGGGACCGTGTGGAAGGAAGCAAGGACAACAGTGTAAGCATGGAGGAGAAGCTTGGCATGAAAGGGAGGTGCAGGAATTACCACAGACATCCATAAAGTGCTGGTCAGGTCTGGAGAGCCTCAAACCCATAGGCCACTCAATACTGTCCACAAAAGGAACCTCAAATGCCACTATGGTCAGAAAGATTTGCAACAGTTTTGATGAGTGCTCTGCTTTGAGGAAAACAGAAATACCAAAGCTAGGAGAGAGCTGAGCAGTGAGATCCTGGGGCTCACTCTGTTGCTCTTTCCCCTTTCCTCCAATCCACCCACTGTGAAAAAAAATTCCTGCTCCCTGGAACAACTGCACAGTACCAGAGCAATGGGGGAAGAGTCACAGGTTACCTCCCTCACAGCAGAAATGGAGAGGTGGAAAGAGGTAAAAAGGAGATGGCAAAATATCCAGAAAAAGGATTGAGGATCAGGAATACAAAAGGGAAGAAAAGGAGAGTCACATAGGAGGAAAAGCAAATATTTCAAAAAGGAGGTTTAGTAAAGAGCAGGAGGCTTAAAATTAAGAAGCAATTACAATAATCAGTGCAAAATTGCCTGCAGACCATCCCAGAAGCTTTGGCAACAGGACAGCACACTGGCAGAATCTGCATCAGGAGAAACTTATTTACCTGGCCCATTTATTGCTCAAAATACAGCAATTTTGAAGCTGGGAGACTAAATGTACTTGAATGTTTTGTTAAAAGCCTTCAGAGATGCCTTATGCAGAGACAGGCTCCCTAAGCTTGTAAAAACCAAGCCAAATTAAAAAGCCCTACCTGAAGGGTGACACTGAGCATTTGTCACAACAAACATCCCACCACCCCAAACACCTTTACCAGCCCATGGCCCTTTCCCCTGTCTACGTAGACAGTGGGGTAACCCTGACATCCTCCACAACATCTGGAGAGAACTTTCCTTGAGTTACTTTGGCAGCTTAATGGATAAAAAAGTGAGCTTTGATGACTGAAATACTTGTCTTAGTTTGAGCTGCTGAAGAGGTTCCCCAGTTTCTTGGTAGCTCCTCCAGCTGGGTGAGGAACAGCAAGAGGAGGGAAATGGTGCTGCACTCACTGCATATCAAGCAGAGTGACAGTTTTTAGTTCCATTTCTGAAACTCCAGGCTCTAAGAGAACTGTGCTGCACAGGAAGGGAATGAAACAGCAGCAGAGGGCCGGGAACTCTGCACCACTACCCCAGCAAGTCCTCACTGACTGCTCTCACCTTTGAGACATTGGGCAAGGACAAAATCAGCTTGAGAAAGATGTATCTGAAGGACAGCAGGAGGAGGAATGTTAACAGGCACACTTTTGTGTTGCTAGGCATGCAGCCTCTAAGATCCTGTTCTCTGGAATACACTGGCATGGGGATGAGATGGGAAGCCTTAGACTTCCTTGTTCCCCACCTAACCCATTCCAACCTGGAGTTATTTCAGCCAGCCTTCAATAACACCCCGAGCACAGGGACAGTCTTTATCCTGTTTCTGCTCTCAGACACCACCTCCTCCTCTCCACCGCCAAAGATAGATCCCTGGTTTGTTGATGCAACACTAAAGATAAGCTACAGAAGCCATGCTCCACAGCCTACCACCGATGCCAAAGCTGAGGGATCTGCATTACAGGGAATCTTTTATTACTTCTAGCCTAAGTCTATTTTTCTCTATAAATTATAGCCATAATTAATCATCAAAAGGAGAAGAGATTAGCATCCAGAAGGACTACAGATCATTCCTGAGCCCAGGCAGCTGCTTAGGCCTTCAGTCACTGTCCCCACCTGTCCATCTCACGTGGCTTGTGACAACAATACACCTCAAGGTTTCTGAAGCTCTCTCTTTATATAGGTGTAATACAATAGCCCAAGCTGCAATGGTCAACTGCCTTTCCAGCTAGTTCCTTGCTTCTGGTGCATTAGACAAAGCACTAAGAACAATGCAGCATGTAAGAATAAGCAAAATGCCTATCACAGGAGGCACGTCCTTCTCCAGCTGCAGTCAAGATCTGAGCAGCTTTACAAGAGATGGGTTAATAGGGCCTGATCCAAAAACCTGCACTGATGCTTGGGGACTCCTGCACACTTTCACAGCCTTTGCAACAGAAGCAAATTGCTTCCCTGTGTTTTTTTTGGCTGAGCTAGATAAATCTTTGTGTTCCCTTTGCTGTCTTGATAATGCTATCTATTTTTCTCCTTTTTTTTTCTCTCTCCCTGTCTTATTCTTTCTGCATTCTTCTTTCACAGACTGATATCAAATAAGTATTCCCTTGACTAAGGCTGAGGAACATAAAGAAACAATGTCAATACTAGAAAAGAACACCTTTTTTTTTTTAAGGGAGCAATTTTGCATGCATCCACACAAACACACTAAGCTGGCATTGTACAGCAATTTGGTTGTCGCACTGTATTTAAACTTACACATGCAAACCCTGGCAAGGCAATCCTGATTGTCCCAGCAAGAGATTAATGTAGTACCCCAAAAAACAAACATGCAGACTCCAGCCATTGACTCACACACTTGTGTTCACATAGAAGCACTTTGTTCTCAATGACTTTTCACAAGCTTTCTTCACTCAGGCCCTAACCCATTACCATGTGTCAGAGCACCCACAAAGCAAACAGCAGCCACTATTCAAAATGGGGTTTATTGCAACCAAAGTCTCCCAGCTCTCCTTCTGGCCCAATAGCGGTTTGGATGTCTGTTGAGAATTAACTGCTACACAACTAATTCCTAAACCTCAAAGGTAAATGAACCAAAATGGGCACACGCTCACTCAAAGGGGAAACCTCCCACACCAGAGTGCCCAAGGTACCACTCAGCCAAAGTGGGGCAAGGCCACTTGATCCACGGAGACTCACTCAATCCATGGCAGTGTCCTTAGATGGCATGTCCAAGGATAGAGTCTGACTGCCAGACCTGCTGCTCCACAAAGAACCAACTCCTTCGGCTTTTAGGTAGGACCCCATTTATAGTCTACCTGAGGGTGCACCGTGGTCACTGTGATTGGTTGACAAAACACAGACAAGTGCAGACCCTGAGCCTACTCTCCAAGTGGTCCAGACCCTGAAGCACCAGTTTGCACACTGGGAGGTGCAACTTAATGGGCGAGGTATCAAAGAGCTCTGTGCCAAAGTGCTCCAGCCCCCACCCGCTTGCTGTGCCTGCTTTGTCTGGTGGGGGGGCCACACCATGTTCCCTCAGCCAATGCCAATCCATCCTGAAACACACGGAACACCTTCCCAGACATTTCAGTTCTGGCTCCCTGCCATGGCTTCCCAAGGCAGGTTAGCTCTGGGCATGGCAGAAAGGGAGTAAAAAAAAAAAGCATTTTGCCAAGGATGAAAACCTCATTCCCTTACACTCTTTTCTTCGCTTTTCCTGAAGCTCTGGAAGTAGTGAAACAGTGAGGACAGCCCATCAAACAAAGCAGAAGTTAGGACTAGACCTTGGATTTCTTTTTAAGAGATTAATAAAGTGAACCTTCATCTTTTGAAGGCTTAATAGTTTGAGTTCAGGCAAAATCTAATCAGCTTATTTGAAAGGATGAAGAGAGGAAGCAGAATACATGGAGATAGGATGTGTACTTCTGAGGCTGAGTAGCAGCAAATTTTTCTCAATATCAATCACTCCTACTCCTGCTATGCTTGATTAAAATTAAATATATTTATATATATATAAAACTAGAACAAACTAGGACAAAGTTTAAAAAAGCCTGTCACCACAAAGGCTGTATTACAGATAGACAAGATCTTTGGCTGAAGGCAATAGGATTTTTTTTAAACAAACAAATCTTGCTTTTGACTTTATGACTTTAATTCAAGAATTTTTATTTTTTTTTTTTGTCAAAAGACAAACAGCTTTCTGAGCTGTACACACACAAACCCCACCAATCTTGCAGTGGTACCAGGGAGCTCACCTCATGCCAGCATCCTAAGACCATTAAGAGTAGGGATGGTATTCATAGCCTCAGGCAATGCAGTTGCTTTGCTTAAGGTGAAATTATGGATGCATTATAATTTGGCAAGCAACGAGGGAAAATGTGTGACCATATCTCCTGCCCCTCAAGAGGTTTTCTCCAGAGCATACTGATCAAAGCACTGCTACAAACCCATATTTAGGAATACCAAGTTAAAATCCATTTATGGAGGCAGTCTACAACCAACACCACAATTATTTATGAAGCACAGACCACGACTGCATTTGGCACAATCTGGAATAAAAGCAGCACAACATCTGTGGGTCTGAAAGCCCTGCATGTGCCCAGGTCAGCAGGGAAAGGCACAGCTTCCAGCGTGGCCACCTGCACAGCAAACTGCAGCCTGGCTCTGCCAGCACCTGCAGCTGGCAGTGAAGTGGCATCGGGCCTGGGGAGGCCAACTGAGGAAAGGGCAGGGCTGGGAGGTGCAAGAGGAGAGGGGTTAGGTACAGAGAGGCAGGGCAGGAGTCCTGTAAGTGGCCTCCCTCAGAAGATGTTCAGATAAAACTACACAGTAGATTTCATTTAGTGGTTTGATGGCTTTTGTCTGATGCAATTTGCCCAGGCAATGGCTGAGCAGCCTACCCTCTAGAAACACTTGCCAGATGCTTTGGAAGAGTTAGCAGCACCAAACCCCTCCAGTGTCCCTGCAAGGTCCAGTTCAAAGCTTTTTCTGAAGAACAGCAACCTGCCTTTCAGGCATGTGTGCAGCAAAGCTGCCTTCACCAGCTAAAAAGTCACTACTAAATTTTACTCAATCTACTGCTAGTGGATTTAATTACTCCAATCCAACACTTGGCTTTTGATGATATCCTATTTGCTTGTCACTTGCCAAGACAGTGGCTCCCTCCCACTTTCCTATCTGACAATAGAGCTAATATTTACAATTAATTACTGAAAATATTTTAAGTTTCATGGATCCTCCACAAGAAGCACAATTGTGCAAGGCAACAATTACAGATACATTTACAAGATGTGTGTCAGTAGACAAAATTCCTTGGACAAGTAGTGTCTACAGATATTTAAATCATTCTGTACATCATATAGATACTGGACATGCAGAAGCTCTTTTGAAACAGCTGATATGGTGAGTTCTGCCTCATGTGGGAGAAAAAAGATACCTAAGAGTAAAGCTGTATTCCTCTTCAACCCTGCACTGGAGCCAAGGCTGATGTTGGGTGATTTATCATCCCACACACTTGCTAAAACTCCTTCAGAAGGCAGTAGCAGTGTGTGCTCAGTTGGGTTGGCCACACTTTCTTTTTTTCTTTACGCTTTATAAACAAAAAATATTATTTTCAACAGTACATTTTCAGAGAGAGAAAAAAATGACAAAAAAAAAAAAAAAAAAAAAAAAAAAATAAGCAGTGTTTAAAAGGTTTTGGAAAAATGTGCATTGGGGTTTTCCTTTGTGCCCTCTTGTCCACCAGGGAAGGCAGGTATCAAAACAGACTTTATGTTTTACACCAAACGCTCTATTAGTTGAAAAAAAAAAATCTCCAAAGTTTCATCATATTTTTTAAAGTTTCTGTCTCTTTTGGTACATTTTTTGTCATCTGTATTAATAGTTCAAAAGGCCAAACCCCTGTCCTATTTCTGCTTGCCACCCTTACACAGGAGGGCATGTCCTATTTGGCTTTCAAAGAGGCTGCTAGAGGGGAAGCTCTTCAACAAAATGTGTTTCTGCCTGGAGAACAAGGACCACACCATTTGCTATCTGACAAACCCCTTCCTTGCTTTCCAGCTGCTGTTGTTGCAACACCTTGAAAAATGAGACATGTGGGGCCCCATTCTCCCTCCTTGAGGGTGACAGCCCCTGCGTGGTGGGGCACGGGGGGGGGGAGGATGTCAGCAGGACCATAACCAGTGTGGGCAGGGGCTGCAGCCACCCCCTGCATCACAGGCTCACTGAAGAGCCTTGGAGGAGGCTGCTCACTGAGACCTTGCTTCCACTCTAAGTAGGTTATTGCCACCAAGGGGGACAGGAGCCTGTAAACAAACCTGCAAACCAAAATCATCTCCCTGCCCAGCTGCAATATCAAAGTGGGCAAGGCCAGAACAGAGGGAAGGGACTCTCTGCAGCAGCAGCAGAGCCAGACCCAAACTCGCCAGGCTGAGTCAGTATCAATGAGACTTGGCAAGTTCCTGGCAATTAGCTCAAGCCTTCAAACATCCTCTGGGTCTAGGAGAAGAGGATACTGTAAAAGGCATCCTCTACAGGATAATAGGCATTTCCTATATTTGCTGAAATTTAAAAGCTGAGGCTGAGGGAAATCAAGACACGTGCCAGGCTTGAGATGTTTGAATGGAGAATCCTGCATGGTTTCCAAGCTGGGAAGCAAGGAGATTTTGGGGACTGGATTTTGCATATCCACATGTCTAATTTATGAAGGTGTTATGGGCGACTCATTAGAACACGGCAAAAAATAAAGCTAAATTATTTACAGTGTTTCCCTACAGTGCCACATGTCAACAGGTTTAGCACCCAAGAGCGTTCCACAGTAAATCCCTTCTGCAATGTGATGTCACCAGCAAACTGCTTGTGAACACCAACAGACTACAGTAACACAAGTGATTTTCCTCCCATGTGTGAGAAATTTCATTCTGTAAATACCCCTTTTCCTCTTGCAGTCCAATACACATCCCTAAGATAGAAACAGAAAGCAGGGGAAACTCCTCTCTGCTTTTGAGACGGAGTTTATTTACAGGAATTTAAGATCTCTGCTGCTGTTGCTCTAAATTTCTAACTCTGCACATGTCTCACTTATGCTCTAGGTTCCCTGCTCGCAAGCTGCAGAAGCTGCTGAGACTCCAGCACGTGCCCTGGGCTGTGTGCTCTGGGAGTGCAGGACCAGAAATGCAGACAGATTAAACTGAGAACCACACGGCACAGAGAAACCTTCTGCTCCATTTTCTGGAAGCCTTACAACAAAAACAGAAGAGGGAAAGATGCTTTTGGCAGTGTCTCCACATGTATGTGGACTATGAAATACAAACCAGTGTGAGGCTTTCTTACTAGTCTAAGAAATATTTGGTTTAGTAATGAATTGTTCTCTAGGAAACAGACCTAGAAATACCTTGATGATAAGTTTGGTATCATTTAAGTCATACTCTGCTCTTTTTTCCAGCACAGACACTGACACCTCCATCTCTCCCTGAGCTGCTCTCTCCCCACTCCAGGCTCCTTCACACCACCTTTCATAGCAACAAACAGGTTAAAATTCAAAATGCTGTTTACTGAAGGATCATAATCAGAACCATCACAGAATGGAAGGAAAATAGAAAATGTACTTTAGTTTGTCCTGTAGCTTGAGGTAGTTTCAACTTGACTAAGGGTACACTGCCCATTGTTGGAATAAGGACACATTTCAAAATGCACAGAGAATTTAAAACACTGGGACTTGAGCAGTTACTGCAAAATTCTGTTCAATCTAAACAATATTTTATGGTAAACAATACAGAGCAGTCTCAGGAAGGATATGCTGATTTTCATGGACATGTGGCTCAGTCACCTTCTGTGGGTTCCCATCTTTCTCTGTCCATTCTCACAACAGGCAAAGGCCATTCTCAAACATTCTCACTTGTTGATGGCCATAAACGTTCTCACTGTTCTTCATCCAGTGTCCACAGCTATTTCTGATCTCAAAATATCACTGGCTGAAATCCCTTCTCCTGTGCAACAGGCATCTCTTCCAGCTACAAAACACAGCCAGGAAATCCAACCTACTAGTTGCTTGCAGAAAGCAGAGCAGGTGGTGACATTAGAGCAGACAGTGACTCCGGGAGATGGTCTTCAAAAGTGGCCTTTGTTATTACAGCCACCCTGGTGCTGCCACCTAACATCAGTGACTATTTTCTGACTGAAAGCAGAAGTGCTGCTCCACAGAAGAAAGCTTCTGCAGGTGAGCCCTGTGCCAGATTAGCTACTTAATGTCAGCCTTGCTTTTCACCACTGGCAACAGCCACAGAGAGCTCCTGAGACAAACACCTCGGCCACAGCAAGTCCACATGCACAATGCCCACCTCATGTGCTACTTGGCAGGGTGGTCTCTGTGCTGTCTGACATGGGAAAACAGCACTCACAGCATGAATAACCATGGCTCAGCTCTGACCTCCCACTCTCCTGCATCTCACATGGTTGGGAGCCATCTCAGAATGCTTAACAAAATACAAAAAAAACTAAATCACACCAAGTAGGCAAGTGACAAACAATTAACTTGGGGAAAAAACAAAATACAAAACCAAACAAACAAAAACCCAAACAACAAACCTCTCTCTACAGCTGTAACAGTTGTGGCACAAAAAAAGGATAGCAAGCTTCATATCAGCACACTCCAGAGTAGTGGGGTGCTGCAGAGACACAGACCTGATGCTTTACACCAGGTCACAGGGAAAACACAGACAAAATCACATCTTCTGAAACATCATCCCCACCTCATCTTGCCTCAGGTCCCTTCCAACCCCTAACATTCTGTGATTCTGTGACTTGAATTCATAGGAAAACAAAGCCCTTTGCACAGATGGTTTTACTTGATGGTTAAGAGGACAGAAACACACCCATTAAGTAAATGGGCACGATTTGTGCAGCTTCTGCAGGGAAGCACCTCTTTAGAGAAGCACAGGGAGATGATGAGAGGCTCACTCCTCACTTTGTGTTCTTCCAGGAACTCAGGAGAGTTTGTAAGATTCTTGCTGGTTGATCACATTGCCAGATATCCATGTACCTCTAGTATTTGCTTGGATTTAAGCTATTTTTCCACATACAATTCAGGCATATTAACCACAAATAACTTGACCATAAACTTGAGCATACACTAAACATTTTAGGGCCTTGGTCTCCAAGCAAGAGACCACTACATCACACTACATCAGGGAAGCAAAGCTGCACGTGTGCCTCTGCTGGGGCCATGAGCTTGGCCTCAGCTCCAGCACTGCTGAGCAGAACACAGGTAAAAGCATCAGCGTGCTAAAGGGAAGCAGCCAAGGCAGAAAGGGGGAGGATTTACTTTTTTGGAGTGATCAAAGCCTGAGATGTCACAGTCGGTGTGGGTATCACGGGGTTGGGCTGCTAATTTCGCAGCCCAGCAGCTTTTAACAATTGTCTGTCTGGTTTTGATCAGGAGATTAACAACATTTACCAGCTAATTCCCCACTATCAATAATTTCCAGGCAACAACTCTCAAGGGACAGAGTTCTGCTACAAACAAAAAACACAAAAGTGTCAGAGTGTTTCCAATGTTTCCAAAACATCTCACAAACCTTTCATGGTTTTTTCAGGTACAGTCCAAACTTTTAGTCTAACAACCAACTTGCTTTGTAGGTTTTACAACCCACAACATGCACAACACAAGAGCTCATTTGCTGCAACAGATACAGCACCACATTTAATTTACATACCACTCACCTACACCTGAGCTGGACTGTGGGTCACATTCAAACTGGCAAATGTCTGTGTGCTCTCTGGTGCATTAGTGAGCAGCTGCAACAACCAACACCTGAGGAAAGCACCCAGTTTCCTCAACTCCAAGCACTTCATCTCCATTGGTATTCAAAGCAAAGAGAAAAGGCAGCATCAGCTAAAAATAATGCCCATGTAGTCACATGAAATGCTATAGCTGATGGCACTGCCCAGAAAATGCCTGATGAGAAAAATCCTTTTGTTTGACAGCACACTTTCCTTGGGGGCCAAGGTGAGCCATGTGCAGCCCAGTGCTCCAGCACAGAGGTGGCTACAACTGACAGGGCAGCAGCTCAGCTGTAACGTCCTCAACTCCTGCGAAGTAGAGGAATCCAAACTGCTATTGTAAAGAACATCTTTTGATGCCTTAAAGCTCTTGCCTGAAAGATCAGTCTCTGGGTGACTTCCTATCCCAGCACCAAACCTGCTCTGCAGGCAGCTCTGCTTGCTGCCTACACAAACAGGAATGGACCTTGTGGGACCAGATTTCCTTGGCAGAACTGCACACTCTTTCCTTTGCCCATCCTTTGGTGCATACAAACATCCACCCAGGCAGGGTTTTCTTCATGTCCTAATGCAGCTCTTGGTTGAGCTCTCTGCAGCCTGGCTAATTCTGTATGCACAGGATTGCAAACTAGACCTTCTGTTAGCTCACGTGTTGAAATATTAGATGAAAAGAAACACTACATTACAGGGATTTAGATCTGCACAAGGACTTGCTTCCAATTCCTGGGGTGCCAGTATCACAGTTTGGGGGCCCTTCTGACTCTCTCAGAGAATCGTGTGAACAAGTCTGCCAATTCAATTACACTGCCTTATTAGTACTGGCAGGCAGCAATCCTCCCTGCACTGCCACAGAAGTTTCCTGTTCCCCCTTTGTCATTTTCACGCCCTTTTCCCAGCTCAGACAGCAACACACACAGGCCCTGGACTGTGAGGATGAAGAGCATAAAGGGGCTCTGATGCTCCCTACTGCATCACAGGCTTCACCAGCACGGGATGACAGTGTTCCTTGAGAGAAATCCAGTTAGACTTGTTCTCAAAACATTATAAAGCTCTGCTCCTGAAACCATGCTGTAGCTGGCTAAGTCTTGTGGACATGCCTTGCTTCATCCATGTAATAAGAAGGATAATACCAATTGGACAGGCAGAAACAGTAGTTTTACCAGAGCACTGATGTCCAGCACCAGTCTCTGGCACACTGCAATTGGCCTCCTCCCTGCCCAGGCCACTCTCTCCCTCTCCAGCAGGGACCCTTCAGCAGAACAGAGCTGGAATGGCTCGGCTTCCCTGGAAACCTGCCTGCAGCAGCACAACACGGATCCTCCCACTCATGTGCTCCGTGGGCTGTTCCCAGCCACCACAGAAAACGTCCTGTGTCTACCCTGTAGCTTTGGCCATCTATGGGAATTCTGGGCACTTCCACACTGGCCACCTACAGAACGAGCTTGCAGGGAGGGGTTTTGTGGAGCAAGAGAAAAGCAAACACTGGTGTGTGTGAAGAGCTGTGCTTGTTGAATATGTCAAGAAAGTAATGTTTGGATTGAGGAAAGCCAAACAGATGTAGCAGAGCTCTGCCAGGAAAGGATGGCTCTGTTACCCAGCACTCACATCTTCCTTAAACCTACCCTGCACCACAGCCAGGCCAGGTCCTGCCCCGCCAGGGCTGCTTCCTCAGCCAGCTCCACAGGTACAGGTTCAGCCTCCCAGGCAGCTCTGCTCTCTCTCTGCTGCACACAGCCCCTCCCTGCCACCCTGCCAGCCGTGCTGACTCCCTGGGAGCCTCACATCATTTCTGCTGTGGTGTTTAAACCCTTCACACAAGCCCCACCACATTCTCCCTATCCCAGCAGTACAAGTAAACACAAGGTACATCTTCAGGGTATTAATAAGGATTAAATAAATACCAAAATTAACATTCTGATGATAGGCTTATAAGTGGAGAAGTAAAACTTCTTTATTTTTCTCCTTACAATTGACCAAAAATCAGCAGGAGTTTACACCTTGCTTTGGCTGACTGGGATCTGCTTTTTAATAGATAATTTTTTTTGTCAATCTATTTGTACAACCCTAACTGACTCCTCTGTACATATTTGGTGACATTAAACCACTGGGAGTAAAGCTGGGAACTGGCCAAAATCTCTGCTATGTATCAAGTTTCAAGCTTTTGACATCTAGTGCTTCCTAGGACCCATTCCAAACATCACATATCCAGTTATTAACTTGGAAAGAGTTGATGATAACAAAAGTTTGAAGATTGACAAGGTTGGAAATCAGAAGTTGGAAAACACTTTTTGGTTTACCCTTTTGGATTGTTGTGGAACAAAAAGAAACTTCAAAGCACTGCAACCTACTGGCACAAAAGCTGAGGTTTCTAATCTCTTTTGTGATGGGATTTCATGGCTCTGTTTGATACAGAGTGGCACATAGTCCCCATAACCAAGGGCAGGAGATAAGCACATGTGTGCTAACACTGCATAACATATAACACACTATAAAACATACTATAAAACATACTTTCTTCCATTGCTTTTTCTCTATTCCAAACCTCCAAGCCAGCCCTACTGCTCAGGCAGGCACTGTATGCCCATGGGAAGCAATTGGGAACACAAATAGCTTACTGGAATTTAATCACTGCTATCCACAATTAAGAGCAGGTATTTGAGATGCCTCTGCCTCACTGCCAGGAGCTGCGTTTATAGGGAAGCAGGCAGGAAACAAAGCAATAAACGAAGAGAATTTAGTGAGCGACAGCATAGAAGCTAGAGAAATTTTGGCTGAAAGATGGGGGAGTGGGCAAGAGAAGCAGGCACAAGTCCTACCTACCTCTAAGCAAGCCCCGTAAGCTCTGCCAGGGTTGCCGAGGACACAGGAATGCAGGGTGCAAACAGCTCCCACTCCTCTATGCCACCCGTGGCAGGTGCCTCCCAGCCATGGGTGGGATGTTTGGCTACCATGAGGCTGAACAGCTTCCCACACACCCCTCTGCACTGGGAAGAAACCAAAGTGTTCTGTGCAAAGTGCTATATTCCGACAAACACTGGTCATCATAATTTTCCAAATTACTTCTGATTGAGTACTTCCATCAAGGGGTTTTGTGGCTGAGTGCTGTTCTGCACGCCCGTTACAAAGACAATTCCCTAGAAAACACAGCCTGTCAAACCCTCACTTTTCAGTGCAGGCAGCTGGTCATGTACCTGACCTGCCAGACTGTGTCAGATGATGAACGGAAAAGGCCAGGGAGAGAAAATGAGACATCAGTGCCAGGTATTGGCCCCAGAGCACAGGCAGGAGAAACCAAACCAGCCCTTTCTTCCATGCACTCCAACACCTGGAGGCTTAGGTCTCCAAGCAGGGGGAAGGATGATCTCCTTGCTCTAGAAGGAAAATGGATGGGGAATGGAGATCATCTGTTAACAGAATACCCAGGACACAGAGCTGCACAGTCTGAGCTTTTAGGAAACACACAGTCTATCAACTGCAGCAGGCTGTCAGGGTTCTCTGAGGAGAAGAATCAAGAGAACAGCAACTTTCAAAGCTTTTCTTTCTGCCAAACCTGAACAGATTTTTGAAGGATAAAGGCAAGTCTGTTGCTCCTCCTAGGTGAATTTCCAAGGCCTATTGAGAATTAAGCTGCCATAAAGCAGTTTACAAAAAGTTATTTAGCAATGGTACATACTCAGCAAAGCAAATACCAGGGCAGCTCCCCTGCCCAAATCTATCTCCATTCTGCAGATGTAAGTCTAGGGCTGCACAGGATCGATTCCTGAAACACTATTGAACCACTTCTTTTGAGCAGAGCAGCAGAATGTTCCAGCACTGAGAACTTAAAGGGCACAGTGATGACTGGCAACGTTAGGAGCTCAGGTCAGCCAGTCTTCTGAAGACTGAGAAGTCAAGTAGTATTGAGTGGTTTCCTCTGAGTAAATCATTTGAAAATGCAGCTGGTCAGACAACATCTGATGCTTCTGGACAATAAGCCGTCTGAAAGCAAACTTTCCTTCAAAACAAAATCTAGAGATTGGTGGCTATAAAAATGGCACAGCAGATATTTAAAGCAGAATGAATTCCTGCTGCTAGCTCTTACAAAATCAAGAAACTGTACCAGGCTCCCCTTGATAGTCTAGGATTGGATGGTCTTGGATCAAAATATGATTTCTTATATTCCACAGATTCAGATTCCCTACTAAAAGTGGTGCTGCTTTCTGCTGGTGCAGTCAGGGTGAGAGCTGGGGCCAGTAGCTCTAGGTCCAACAAGATTCTGGTAATGAGAAATATTTGACTTATATTTCACTTTCACTTGGAGGCAGAAGGTTAAAGAAAGGAAAGCAAACATAGATAATCCCTTATTCCTTGATTTTTACCTTTCCAGCAGAATTGAATTTGCCCCCAGAAACCAGTGTACCCATCACTACCGCATGCTGCTGAGAAGGTAAAGAAAGAGTCAAAACAAGAAATTCTCCCCTTTAGCAATCTGCTAATCCCAACGTTTCCATGACGAATATGGAAATGGCTGATTCTAGCCACAAATTTGGTCATGAATTGCTGCAGACTGTAAAAACACATAACAATCTCTATTTCTGTAGCTAGTTGAAAGCAGAGATGCATTTGTGTGTGCATTAGCTGCTCTGCTGGCCCTCTGCCTTTTAGTGTTGTTGTGGTTTAGGTTTTTTCACCCCCTAACTCATTTATTGTTTTATTACTTATGTTTGCTGGAGGGTATACAAGCTGGAGGATATACAAGCAACTTGAAATTCCCAAGCCCATCTTAATCTTGTATCTAAGCACTAACTGCTACAGTACTGAAAGAGGACCAAGCACTGCTTTCAGTTTATTGGTGTTTGTTTCTTCCTTAGTACCCCCAAGTCTGTACATCTTCAGGGTTTTTAAAGTGGCAGTCATCCCAGAGCAAGAGGGTGGATGATGTTGGAAGACACCTTAGAAGACTGCCTCATCCCATCCCCTCCTCAAGGCAGGGTTAACTAAAGCAGGTTGCTCAGGACTGGGTCCAGGTGGGTTTTAAATATCTCCAAGAATAAAGACTTCACAGTCCTTCTGGGCAGCCTGTGCCAGTGCCCAGTCACACCCCCTACAACCACTCCAGTGAATTTGTTTTCTTATATTTATGTGGAATTTCTTCTACTTGAATTAGTGCCCATTGCCCTTGTCCTGTCACTGGACACTGCTGAGAAGAGCCTGTCTCAATCACCCATGCTCATCCTTACCAGCTATTTATACCCTCAGATAAGATCCCTCTGAGCCCTCTCTGCTGCAGGCTGCCCAGTCACAGCTCTCAACCTCTCCCTGTATGTCAGATGTTCTAATTGCTTAATATTCCTCATGGATCCTAAGCCAACTCAAGAAAGCTGGAGACAAGAATCCCAACAGCAAATGAAGCTAAAATGCCATCAATTGAAGAGATCAGAGAAAATAATTTCTAATGAAATGTACAGATAATCCATTAACTGCCCCAAGTCACTACCAAAGCAAACGGCACAAATCTCATAGACTGTCCAGGGACACTCCAGCAACCAGCAAAAGCTGCAGCTTTACTGATAGGACTGAAGAAGAAATCTAAGAAGCAGAATCTTTATCCCGCAGGACAGAGCACATGGCTCATATCTTACCTAGATAAAATGCCCAATTATATACAGCTAAATTTTCCCATTCAAGCCAAATAAACGATCTCCACAAACCCACAGCACCGTCCACTCCCAAAGACAAGGTCCCTCGCTTCATGAACCACTGCACTCTGACAATTTCTGTGCTACTCTTTCCTTTATTGGTTCAGGCTCCCCATTCTCATTAAAACGAGGAATTGCATCTTGTACTCTCACACAGTACAATCCATCCTCCAGCATCACTGCTCACAGCTGGGATAACCAAACCAGCCACAAGTCCCAGTGCTCCAGGCTCAGCCATCCTGCCAGGAACCAGCACACGCTTACTGATATTAACCAGGCTCTGGAAACAACACATTTTAGATGTGACCTGTTGATTTTACCTGTTCTTAAAACAATATACATGCAAAGGTTTTGCTATTAGTTTGCAACACCATAAATAAAAAGCTTCAGATACTTGTGTGAGCCACTTGGCTAGAAAAGGCCTTACAAATTGTCTTCAGACTTCTCAGAAGAGCAGGTATTCACCAGTCTGTCTGGCAGGCTGTCTGCAGAGGTGTGGATCTAGCCCTGCTACAACTAAACCATTTTAAGTCCTTGTTTTAGCAGCAGTATTTAACTCCTACATAAATTGTGAAAGATGCAAATAAACACACGGATAAGTCTCAAAAATGAGATAGTTGATAATAAACTAATAAAAAAATAGTTAATAAACATTGTACTTAATAAAAAACAGACACAGTGATATCAAATGGACCAGTTACACCCAAACATTGTTAGCAAAGTTTCCTCTGGCAGAGAGGGCAACCCCACAGCAGGCTGCACCAACCACCACTCAGCCAGCACTGGAGCACAAACCATCCTCACATGAGCACCTCCAGAGGACCAGTGCCAGCTTGGGGCTAATCAGTACAAAACAGACATGGATATGCTAGAGCATGCTCCAGTGGAGACCACCAGGATGGTCAGGGGCAAGAGATGCTGTGGGAACAGATGGGCCACGTCAAGGAACCTATCACATGGTGGCAACTGACTTCTGTGGAGTACCTCACAGAGAGCAACTGCGAGTTGTATTCAAGCTCTGGGTGTCTCAGTGTGTCACTGCTGACAGGGAGCAGCACTCAGTCACTGTAAAGCACACCAAGCATCCCAGAGGCATGTGCAGTAAACATGCCTTTGCCAATCCTGTTTGGAGATACGGAGGATCCTCTGGGCATTAGTTTAGAGGAACATCTGCAACTGGCTGAAGTCAGCCAAAAGCAACACTCTTGCTCTCTAATGCTCTTTCCTATCAGGTAAATAGTGACTAAAAGGTGTGAAATTCTGTACTGGCTTTGAAAATAGCCAAGAAAATCTAAGGGATTTCTTCCATCTTGCTCTGTCCAACTGGGTGCCCTACTAACCAGCAACCCCACATGGATAACATACCAGAGCCAAGAAGGTATAATTCAGGGAATGTGAGTTTTGATAAACAGCTGAACAAGCAAAGCCAGCAGACATCAACAAGATTGAATCCCACTGTAAATGTTCAAATGTGAGCAGATGCTGGACTTTTACCCTTTTGAATAGCAACAAAAAGCAATTTCTTCCAACCACCAGAGAGCTGAGACAATAAAGTAATAGAGAATAAATACATTCAGCCAAGAATTATCTACATTTAGTGGGAATCAGATGCAGCTCCCAGGTTTCTGGAAGGTGGATAAGACACCCTTTGGTATCACAACAGCCACCGTGGCTAGTGCTCCATGTGCAGCTCTCAGGTACTTTACAGTGCCTAAACAGGGCTCTCACAGCTTCAGGTGTGACTCAATGCTTAGATAATCACACAGTTATGTTGGCATTATAAATTGTCATATACATCCTAGACAACTGTACAATTATGGTTGCATTGTAATAACACAGAAAGGTGAACCATAAACCATGTCTACACCCTTGAATCTACCCTACCTGTCTTGTACTAGGAACACTGAGTTTTACACTTGCTCACCAACTTGCCACAATTAAATCCCCTACATAGCCCTTCCTCACTTCTCTCTAGGGTGGTTAGTTAATGTTTGACATTTCTTAAGACAACTTTTAATTTAAATTGCTGCAGAATCCACACCAACATGCAATTCAAAAGTATATATGTGAAAGAGAGCAACAGATCCAGTTTAGACACGTACCCTAGAAATACTGGGAAACTGTTAAATGCAGAGGTTCTGGCAGAGAATATTTCCAAATAGCAGAAAGACTTACTGAAGTTACTGAGTCTTTATTTTTGTTTTCTAAACAATACTCATTCTGTATGATGTGGAAGTGCCCCTGACAGTGGTTTCAACTTTCTGCTCAGCAGCACGCTGGAATCTTTAAATTAACCCTGAAGGAAATTGCATAAAGCTTAAGCAAATACTACAAAAATCAGACCTCCTGAAAAATCAGCATTTCACAGCCAGTATTTATGGATTTAAGGATTAAAATCTCTGGGACTACTCCTTACTCCATCATTTTCCATCAGCATCTCCTTCTCTCCTTCTTTATGAAAGCATCCTAAATTTCCCCCCTCCCCTTGACAATCTTGTAAAACACACATCATTAGTACTGCACACTTGGTGCTGAACTACTGAATATGCAACACTGACTCTAACAATACTTTCTGAGAAACAAGCCACAGGGTATTGGGAGGAATTTGCCAGGTATCTACATTTTATTCCCTCCCCAAAGGGGTTCTAAAGCATGGGCTTGGGAAATAAACAGGTCTCTTCTGCAAATGCTCTGCATATGGAGCCACTGAGTTTCTCCTCCTTGTCCATGCCTGTAAGAAGGATCACAGTATTTCAGATGCTTTTACCCCCCCAAGTCCCTCCACAGCAATTTTCTCATGCCCACATGTTTCCTCCACCACCTCGTATCCCACTCTCCTCTGCAAATTACTCCTCACATAAACATTGCTGGGCTGCAAGTGACACATGTTCATTTTCTCCTCCCTCCCTAATATAAATTTCTCTCTAGCAAATATACAGAAGGGAAAGGAAAAGGAAAAACAGGAGGTCTTACCTTTTGATGGTCGTCTTTGTTTCGTTTGCAGAGAAGAGAACGTACCCATTACAGCACCCATTGCAAAAGCTACTTGGGAGTTTTGGGAAAGGATTTATTTTGGCTGGGGGGGTTTTGGGGTTTTTTTTTGGGTTTGTTTTTTTTTAATAATTGTTGTTGAGTGCCTGGGACTGTGACAGGAGTGGTGCTGCTGTTGTGA
>JAOEGS010003923.1:1422-23998 GCA_025447755.1 Corythornis vintsioides
GTCCCTGTGAGCCCTGGAGGGGTTTCCAAGCCCTGGAGCTGTGGTGCTGAGGGCCATGGGGCAGTGCTGCCCTGGCACTGCTGGGGCAATGGGAAAGGCAGGGTCCTGCCAGTGCTGTTTCCCTATGGTGCCATATTCTGTCAGGCTTTATGATGCAGGGGTGAGGGAAGGCTGAAGGCAGCACCTGTGGTGTGTGCCAGAGAGGCACCAAGAGCAGAAAGATCTCTGCAGGGAGCTGCAAAGCCTCCTAGAACCTCCAGGTCCCAGAGAACCAGAGGTTTTCCCTCTTCCACAGAAGAGATGCAGCCTTGCTGGCTTGTCCCTGATGCTCTCAGGTGGAAGCAATCCATATTTTCTCTCTGCAAGTGCCCAGGGTGGCCTCAGTGATCTCCAGAGGTTCCTTTCAACCCCTCCCACTCTATGATTCAATAAGAGCACTCATGGGCTGACTGCTTTTAACTTTCCTCTGTAATTTGTCTAGTGGCTTCACGTTGTCTGAGAGTGATCCAGAGGTCATAACATCTAAAAAAACCCTTTTTTTTTTTTTTTTTTTTTTCTGTTACTTTCCACCTTTTAATTTCTTTCTTGGGTGACTCAAAACATTCTTTTTTCTCACCTGGCTGTAAATGCATTTAGGCCAAGTGAGCTTTGCAGCAGGAACTTGCTGACTGCAGGGTAGAGTGGAAGCAAATTCAATTGCATTTGCTTTTCTTGCATCTCATTGAGCAGAACTGGGAGATTTTCATGGAAGCATCACCATAAAAAGAAAAAGAACAATAAAAGAGATTCTTTGAAAGAGAAATCCTTAGGTTGGAGACAGAAATATGCCTCGGGAGGGACATTTTTCCTTGCTAATGGTTAGAAAGTGGCTAAAAATTATGGGTGTGGGTTAAAATAGCAGCTAATGACCCTTCTGAGGACGTCAGAGATCCCCCCTGATTCCTTTTCTCCCCCTTCATGTGGTGAGCAGCTGCCCCTCAGGCTGCACAGGTTTTGTGCTTGCTCCTGGGATTTTCCTTCTGCTGTATCAGCACCAACTTGATCAATACTGTGCTGGGCTTGTGATTCCCTGCAAGCTGCCATCACCCAGTGAGCAAAGACAGTGATGCCAGGCAAGGCTTTGCAACCAAAGCTGCTGCTCTTAGACAGCTCTTCCTAGAAGTACTGCAAGGGAAACACCCCAGAGGTTTTGCTTCATAAAATCCCAGCCATGTGCAATGGGGGTGTTGCCAGATCTGTTTGTTTCAGCCCCTTTGTGTCACTTCTTTCACTTGCTGGCACCCCAAAAGTCTTTTTCCAAAGGTCTTCTCCCATCCTATGTTGTGCAGGAGCCTGCCCAGAAGCTGCAGAGGAGCCCTGTGCACTCACCTGGAGCCTGCACAATCCTTTGCCTGGAGAGGGAAGGGGATGGGCACAGAGCTGAGGGTAAAATGGGCCACTGGCTCCATCCCTGGGCACATCTCCTCACCTCCTCTCCTGGGAGAAACAGCCCAGGCAAGGACCTAGGGAAAGGGATAAGCAGAGCAAGCTCATTCTCATCGTGGCAAAAGGATTACAGAGAAGCTGCAATGTTCTATACCAAAGGATTTGTGTGTTAATCCACTTCTTAGTAATCCTCCCACCCCCAAAAAAACACTGAGAGAAGTATTAATAAATAATAATAATTGGAAAGGTAAGCTCTGAGCTAGCAAAATGTCCAAGGCAGCTCAGGTTTGGGTTTTTTTTTCCCTTCTTTTATTTCAGGATAGCATTGACAAAAGACTGGTGGGACACCAGGGAGATCTGAGCACCCTGGGACAGCCAGAGGCAGAGTCAGCTGAAGGAAAACTTCACCAATCTGCAGGTTTTAAGGGTTTCACTGTTTGAGTAGCAGGAGCAAATTGTTAATCTGGATGCTGCAGTGAAAGTCTCTGCTTGGTATGGTTTAAAATAAGAAAAAAAAAAAGCAGCAAGCTAGCAGGGTAAGGAGAGGTTGTGAGAGAGACCTTCAGGGCCAAGCTCACAAAACATCTGAAATCAATGGTGCAGCTTTGACAGGAGCCCTGCGTGGTGGTTGTTAAAGAGACTGCTAAACTAGAACTGGTTGAGAAGAGCAAGACAAATGGCAAAGGCTGAGGTAAGCAAAGCTCTTCTCTGGAGAGCATCTGAAAAAAAAAACCCTTTTGTCCTCAGAAGGGACAGAAGGAATGAGTTTGGAAAGGCCAGTTTAAGGGGAACAGTCTGAGAACACTCACACACATCCATCCCTGGTGGCTGAGCACAAGGAGAGCAGGAAATTCAATGAACCTGAAAGGCAAGAAATGCTGAGAGAATTAAAAAAGAAAAGCTCTTTTATGCAGTTTGGGCTAAGCCTGTGGAACTGCCAAATGAGGCGAATAAAGCCAAAATCAGCATTACCAAATGCCTGCTTTGCTGGGTAATTAAAATAGTTAAGAGTTCTTATAATTAAAGGCTGAGGAGAAATCCCCTGTCATGGCCTTTCAGCTCATCTCCACCTTCTAGCATGAAAATTATTGTCACTAGTGGATTATTCCACCTGGCTATTGCTGGTGCCTCAGAGAAACACCCTCTAAAAACCTCCTGATAATTGCTAGAAAGAAATAACTTGGCTGTGTTCCAGTCTGGGAATTTTTTCTGGTCAGGATCATTGAAGCAGATCCTCAGTGGATGTAAATTATCCCTTGGTCTCTTGGAATTGCTGCTCCTGGTCTGTGCAGAGCCAGCCAGGGGGGGACTGTGCACGGCCACGTCGGAGCACGTTGGGTACCTGCTCCTCTGCCTGTTCCACAGCATTCTGGAGTTAAAGAGGTGAGCAGGAGGATTTGGGAAGTGTTAATTGAGTTGCACTTGAGCTGCAATGCTGAATCGTGCCTGTGCTGGGGAAGCAAAGCAAGCTCAGCTGGGGTTGTGACAGGGGGGTTGTGACAATGGAAGCAGAGTTCCCTGGCTGCTTCTTGCTTCCTGATTTTATTCAACTGTGGAGATCCTCTTTGTTGGTAGGATTCATCCCTCCTTGCCCCAGATAGAAATCCCTGGAAATTTATTGCTGATAAGCTGAATTTATAGCTTAAAAAATAAGGATTTTTATATATATATGTATCAAGATTTCTTTTTAGAGCCCTTTCTCTTAATCATATTGTGGTGCTAATAAGTAGCTAATTGAAACATCTCTGTGTGAGCCAGACATGAAGACAAGTTATTACTGCACTGAGCAAAGACAAATAGATGGGTGAATTAAGTGTCATAAAAAGGCATCTTAACAGTGTAGCATATTCTGATTAGCTCACCCTGATGAAATGTAGGACTTGGAGTATTTTCTCTCAGATGTTTGCAGCCAATACCTTGGACACAGTTTTTTATTCCAAAGGAACCACTGCCCCATGGCCCTCAGCACCACAGCTCCAGGGCTTGGAAACCCCTCCAGGGCTCACAGGGACTCCACCCCTGCCCTGGGCAGCCTGGGACAGCCCTGCAGGGGAAGAAATTGTTCCTCAGCTCCAACCTCAACCTCCCCTGGGGCAACTTGAGGCTGGTTCCTCTTGTTCCTTGGGAGCAGAGCCTGATCCCCCCTGGCTGCAGCCTCCTGTCAGGAGCTGTCAGAGCCAGAAGGTCTCCCCTGAGCCTCCTTCTTTCCATCCAATGCAGACTGTCATCTTGGCTTAATCTCATCCAGAAGCAGCTTCATATGATGGCATGACTGAGGTGAGACTGCACTGGTATGTACCACAGGGCAGATGTCTTTGGGAGAGAGGGCTAAAATATCCTCTTGCCCAGTATCCAGCTCTGTGGCATATGATGGGAAGTCAGAAGAAATGCAGTTAAGTTACTAAAATGATATCCTGCTGTTCTACCAACTGGAGGACTTGAGTTTAGCTGGGTTCAGTGGATAGTTAATCACTGCAAATTTCCTGGGAAACTGCTTCATCTGGAGCTTTACCTTTAGGCAGAAGATTTTTCCAGGTTAGACCATGACAAATAGGAAGATATTCCCCTCCATTCTAACTTTAACTTCCCTCCATTCTAACTTTAACTTCCCTCCATTCTGACTTGAGTTTTTATTCAGTTATTGTAAGTTTTCCAGGATGTATGGATCAATAAAGCTGACTTGCAGCTACTGCAAGACCTTTCTACAAAGCTTCCAAAGAACGAACTAACTTTCTCTTAGTGAGAAAATCATAGGTGACAAAAGATGAGAGCAAGATATCACTGAGCTGAAGGAGCTACAGCATGAAAGATCTCTAATGGATATACAAGATGTGTCTCTTCCCCTATGTGAATGACCTTTTTTTTTCCTTTTTCCTTTTAAATCCTCAGGCTTTCTTGCTTTTAGCAAACACAGAGACACTGGTGACCTCTCTTGCAGCTGGCTTACAGGAAAAAGGAATGAAATATGGCACAGAAAGGTTGGATTATCCTGCTAAGCACAGTCATCATGGAAGGGTGGTGCCTACAACAGGAACTGCAGTTTTAAGCAGGTTAAGAAGTGAGTATTTTCAAGTTCAATCTCTCCACCACCATGGTGACCTTACAGCAGGTGAGGATGTGGTGTGGGAAAGATAAGGGTTATAAAGAGGCCAGGTTGATAAGGATCCTAAAATGCTTATTTCATATCCCCCAGATACAGCTGAAGCATGGGACGTGTTTTCCCTTCCCATTTATTGCTGGAAGATGAAGATAGTGAGTAGGCAAGCTGGAGGTCAGGGGGACTGTGCTTGTGGTGGGTGTGTGGAGCTGAAGGGGACACTCAGGGTCACTGAATCACGTCTCCTGTACTTGCCAGTCAGCTGGTGCTGGGCATCTCCTCCAGAAGGATCCACAGAGCATCCCTTCCAAAAGCTGCCAACTCCCAGAGGCTGCAAAACTCTTTCCAGTGCCCCTGACGTGACTTTCCAAAGTCCTTTTTCCACTTTACTGCCCCTGAGACTCTGCAAAATAAGCTGTGAGCTCATTTAAATAGGCTTTTCTAGAAGGAACTGTCACTCCCCCAGCATCCACCCATCTATCCCACACTGGCTTATAAGCCAAGTTGACCATTTGGCTCTGCAGAGCTAATATTTTGGCTGAATGAATCAGTTACTGCAAGGCCCTTGTATGCCAAACACATGGAGATTTTCTTTATGTTTATATATAACCCACTTTCCTTTTTATGATTTTCATTGCAGTTTGTCTAATCCCTGCCATTTAGAGAGTATCTCTGTGCTTTATCTTCTTAATGCTAATCATATTAATGAATGCTCATCACTTGTATTAAAAATAGCATTTAATTCCTAATTCATACTTACAGGGACATAAAAGCTGTTTGGCATAAGCTGGCATGATAGTACATGGAATTTCTACTTGAATGGTGTGACTTCTGCCTGATATTCCCTGACAGGATTGTAATTACTGTATAGTACCTTAAAATAAATTACATTTCCAGCCCCATCTTCCAACTTCCAGAGAAGTTGTGGATACCCCAACCCTGGAAGTGTTCAAGGCCAGGCCGGATGAGTCTTGGAGCAACCTGGTCTAGTGGGAGTTGGAAATAAATGGTCTTGAAGGTCCCTTCCAACTCAAGCCATCCTATGATCTTAGCATATCAGGTCTTACTGAGAAGTCAGTAACAGCCCCAGGGCTCTCCGTTTTTCCTCACCAGAGGTGTTCCAACCCTCCATCATCTTTGCAGCCTCTGGTGGACTCAACAGCAAGGGAGTGAGTTGAGCCAACTGGATCTGCTTGGCTTTGTTCTGTTACCAAGAGGAGTAGGATCTGTTTCCACCTCCACAAAACCAAGCTAGACACATTGCTGTCTCGATGTAAAATAGATTTACTGGCCTACTAACTGATTTTTTTGCCAGTCTTAGAACATAATTCTTGACTAATCTGCCATAATGGGGGTTTTGTGCTGCTCTCAAGAACACCCTTCCCCCAGCTACGATTGATTCTGCATCTCCTAAATCTCTGCTGGATGGTCCTTGGCCAGTGGGGCTCTTTTGATGCCTGTGCAGACAGATTGCACCATCCCTCATGTTTTGAAGCAGATCATGCTCTTATTTCCCCTCCAAATCAAATTCCCAATGAGTTCTCGGAGCTCTTGGTTTCTCTTAGCTAAATTCTGCAGCTGGAGAACTTAGATGAGTGGCCACAACAGATTGAGAAAGGCACTTTGTGGGTTTTTTTTGTTCTCTAGGAGTCTCCTACCAAAACCAGACTGAGGAATTCTGTGTGCCCAACCTGGCTCTCAGTTACTGAATTTAATGATCAAGGGATTTGGTAGTACCTGTGGATTTGGATACTTTAAACCTTCTGGATTGACTAGAGGAGGAGACCTGGATGAAAACACCCCACAGTTCATAAGAGGGAGCTCAGGAGCTGCAGATTCCCCCTTTCCTGGCAGAACTTGCACTCTGGTTGACCAGCCAACCCAACCATGGCCAGAGCAACAACCTCAGGCACCAGTCCTCTGACATCTGATCCAGAGGAGGTTGCTGCTCTCTTTGCCTTTTTCTTTTTTACCTTTTTCTTTTGACCAGCTCTTGAAAGCCATGAGACATGAAACCAGATTTGTGTGTGGTCTCCTTAACAGGACAGACTGCTTTATTTCTGGTGGGTAGGCTGCTTGGACAAGGCAGAAATTAACATCTTTTGCTGGCTATTTGCTCCAGAAATATGTCAAAAGAACTTCCGTAGCTGCAGCAGAGTCAAAAAGGTTTTAACTTTGTACATTTCCCCAGCTTTAGAGCTAATAATTCCTTCTTGATGTCAATTGGTAACATTACTTGCCTGAAAAGAAGTAATTTCATGCATGGCCATGCCAATTAAATCTAATCCTTTTGCTGATCTGGCCAGAAACCTAGAAAATACTCAGATTTGTAAACAAAATTTAAAAAAAATACAAAAGCAACTTGAAGTAGAATGTCTCAAAACACAGAGAGATGGTGCAAGGGCTTGGCAAAAGGAGGCAAAGCAGAAGCTTGCCTTTGCTTTCCCATCCATCTCTCAGTGCCACAAAGAGAATCCTTCCCCCTGTCTCTCCAATTGTGAGGAGCTACTAGAAGAGAGCAGTGAAGTGGTTGAAGCTCCAGGGTCCTTAAGCTCAGATAATGACTGACTGGCTTGTTGCAGAATCCCAGCATGGTGGGGGTGGGAAGGGAGCTCTGGAGATGCTCTGGTGCCACCCCCTGCTCCATCCAGCAGTCACCCAGAGCAGGGCCCAGCAGGGCAGTGTCCAGGGGGGTTGGGATCTCTCCAGAGCAGGAGACTCCACAACCTCTCTGGGCAGCCTGGGACAGGCTCTGACACCCTCACAGAAGAGAGGTGTGGACATGGGAGGGTGGTGGGAAGAAAAAAGATTAATAATAATTTCATATTATTTGGGCCTTCTGGACAATTCTTATCATTGCTTTATCCAACTGCCCACCTCGAATCTCAGCCTCCCAGCCCCTTGGTGGAACCCATTGCCCTCTGCTCCACCAAATGCCCATCAGCTTTCACTTGCACCTCTGCCAAACCAGCCTGTTCCTCTCTGAACAAGGACATTATGACTCCAGAGCTTGCTTCCAAGGAAAACATTTCCCTTGAAGCTAAACTGGGCAATCTACTGTTCTCCCAGGGAAAAAAAACACTTTAGGAAGTGTCTCAAATTCATAACCACGAGGAGCAATTTCCTCTCCTTCCCTCGATGTGTGCAAGAGCCACTTACTGTTGGCTGGTTGGTCTGATTTCATACACTCTCCTTCCACGATTGATACATCATCAATAGCAATGTCACCTTCGATGCCAGGGCCTCGGATCCCCTCAAATATGAGCTGAAAAAAACCACAAAAACCAAATTAAAAATAACCAAACAACCTTTTTTTTCTCTGCAGGGTGGAGCAAGGTGACTGAGTTTGCATGGGGATTCATGGAAACATGATGTTTTGGAAGCAAAGGATTAAAGGAAAGAAGAAGTTTTAGAGAGATCTGGGGGTGTGGCTCCCAGAAACTCCTGCCACCTGAATGGCAGAGGCACAGCTTGAAGAGCTGTTGAAGAACTAAACACCCACCTGACCACAGACTGCATCAAAACATACAGGGGCTGGAAAAAATCCCTAGTAAAATGAGGTTTCTGGCTCCTGCAGGTTGCCCAACCAGTCCCTCCCACCCCATCTCCCTCACTAGGCTCACTCATCTGTTCCTGGTGGCATGTCCCCTGTCTTCAGAAGTAAAAAAATTTAGGTTACTTCAGTTAAAAATTTAGGGTGTTGAATGAGGTACCCACAGAGATTGTCCCTTTCTCCCACAGATAAAGCAGGGAGAAAAGGGCGTGAAATGACAGCACAAGGGTTAATGGCTTTTGACTGGAAAAAAGTAGATTTAGAGTAGAGTTTAGGAAGAAGTTCTTCACTCTGAGGGTGGTGAGACCCTGGCACAGGCTGCCTGGAGATGCCTCATATCCCCAAGAGTGCCTAAGGCCAAGTTGGATGGGGCTCTGAGCACCCTGCTCTGGTGGGAGGTGACCCTGCCCAGGGCAGAGGGGTTGGAACCAAATGAACTTGAAAATCCCTTCCAAGCCACCCCACTCCATGACTGTCCCCTGTAGGTACCCTGCAGCCCTGAGCTGGCAACATAAGGCACCTATTTAGAGCCTGCCAGTCTTGCCCTGTGCCAGGCAGCAAGGTCTGCACTGGGAGCACTAAATCAACACGAAGGCTCCGTTTGGAGCAGGAGATTCCATTGGGGTGTTGTTGCAGTAAGACACCATAGGCTAATTACTCTAACAAGGTGGATATGAATGCAACAGGGAGCTGTAATTGGGAAAACAGGAAAGTTTTCCCATCATTTACCCTGCTGTCTGAAAACAGCGTCTCAAGTAATTATCCCTCTGACAATTTCTCCACTCTGCCTCTGCTGATGGGAAGCATTCAGCTCGAGAGAAAAGTGTCTTCTCTCCTCCCCCAAAGCACAGCTTGCCCTCCTGCTCCTTGGCAGCAGGTACACAGCCCGTCCATGGAGCTGGGAAAATCCAATCTTTCCTGGTAATGCTCTTCCAGACAAAACGACGACGGCAGTGGCCAGGGCTTAATTAAAATCTGCATTTGGCAGGAGGCTGAACGGGCCCCTGAGACAGGCTGTGACCAGCCAGCTTGGCCACGGGCTCAGCCCCAGCTGCCATGGATGAGGGTGGCACAGCAGCAGCCAGCCTGCTCTTCACAGGAGGTGCCAGCTGACTGCAATCCCATGCTGGGGTCCTGCAGTGTTAGCTGCCCTGCCTCTGCAAAGCTGCTGTGAAAGTGATGGAGTTGAGCTGAAGGAGAACTCAGGGGCTCAGGTGTCCACCAAAGGCCACCCTGCTCCCCTCATGGGCATCTTCTGCTGAGAAAGGCTGGACCAGAGAGAATCACAGAATGGGTTGGAAGGGACCTTCAACATGATCTCACTCCAACCCCAGTGCCAAAGGCAGGGGCACCTCCCACCAGAGCAGGGTGCTCAGAGCCCCATCCAACCTAGGCTTGAGCACACCCAGGGATGGAGCATCCCCAGCTTCCCTGGGCAACCTGCTCCCACCATGCTCAGAGAGAATAATCCTCAAAAAACCCTCCTGGATCTGTTCCTGCGTGGGCTGCCCTGCTCTGGCAGGGGGGTTGGACACAATGATCTCTGGAGGTCCCTTCAACCCCCACCATCCTATGATTAAAAAGACTTAATAGGGGAATATCTTAGTGAGACAGCTTTTATGCAACACTTTTTTTCCAATACAAAGCACCACAGTCCTCTCAGTTCCTCCTGACAGAAGCTTTGTTGTATATCACAGGGACCAAGAAGGTATAAACCAAACCTGGGCTGCACTTTTGCCCATATAAATTAACCTATAAAAAGTTCTAATTTCTGTGTCAGTGGGCTGTTTTACTGCAAAGATTCACTTCAATTCACTCTCCTTAAATTTAACTGGGAGGTTTATATTCTCTCCTACTTAGACCCCTAAATGGAAAATAAAGTTTGCTCGATGCAAGAGCTGCTAAAAACATAATTTAAGGTTCCAACCACTCTGACATTTATTTGTTGTATTGGTGCAGAGTGTCACAGATTTACACTCAGTTTATGCTGAAGCTTTTAAACACAGCGATGTAAGAGGTGAAAAACAGCCAAGCAGAGCAGCTTCCATGTTATGTACCAGCTGAATATGGTTTTTTAAGCAGTGTGAGGTGCACCAGCAGCAGAAGGCACCCATGGCCCTGAGTACCTGGAGCTGCTGGCTGTGGCTGCTCTGTCAATGTCTTACCCCAGATGCTCCCCTGCAAGGCAGACGCCTCAGCCTGCCCTCACACAGAGGTGCTCAGGGCCTCCTCAACCCCACCTGGGATGGCTCCAGGGATGGGGCCTCCACCACCTCCCTGGGCACCCTGTGCCAGTGCCCACCACTCTGCTGGGAAAGAACTTCTGCCTTAGTTCTCATCTCAACCCACTCCTTTCTCATTTCAAACCCCTATCCCTTGTTCAAGATCTGCATGTTTAAGATCTGCAGGTTTGACTTGCACTGAGTGATTCTCTTTCCCCCAAAGCCACTACCTCCCGCAGGAGACCTGGATGCTACACAGAGGAGCCTGGAGAACGCTGCACCACATGGCACAGCTTGTGACTCCCATCTTCCATCACCCAGCCTTTTGTGGGTCTGTTCCAGTCACAAACAGCTCACAGAGTGAATGAGACCTGCCCCATCACAGTCTGTCAGCATCCCACTGTCAAACCAAACATGAACACGTGTGAAAACCTGTCATGACTTGCAGAGTCCCAGGGACAGAGGCTGTGCCATGGCCAGAGCTCGGTGCAGTCACTGCTGCTGCTCTGCCACCTCCCAGCAAAAAAAAAAACTCTTTCTGCAGAAAATCTATTTCCAGAGATGTCCAAAACACAGGCACCAGACCCTAAATATTTCTCCACGGGAAGTAATTTTGTGTTCCAGCTGCTACTCTGAAATAAAAAGGTCTTACAGCAGCTTACCAGCATCTCCTGCAAACTGAAAGGCGTGTTGTCTCCAAGCAAATAGCTGCTGTCCTACCATTAAAATGGGCATTGTTAAGATACATGGTGCTCACCATGCAGCAACTGTTTGTTCATAAAGAACCTTTCAGAGCTAAAATGATGCTGAGAAAGCCCAGGTTAGAAGGAAAGGGTCAGTGTAATGCCCCCAGCCCCCTGAAAATCAAATACCCCCATTCCCAGTGTGAGATGTTACCTGAAATGAAGTTGGGGGGTTTATATTAACACGGGCTTGGTTCCAGTGCTGTCCCTTATTTCCACTTGAAGACCACAGGGGGTTCTCTATTGCAGTCTGACCTTTCAACCGCAGGTAGACGTTCAAGCTTCCTGGAAGAGATGTGGAGGACTGGAATTGGTCACCTTACAGGGTCTCAGAATCATTAAGGCTGCAAACGACCTTCAAGAATCATTAAGGTTGGAAAGGACATTCAAGATCATCAAGTCCAACTGTCTACTAAACATTAGCATCACCACTGAACCATGTTCTGAAGGGCCATGTCTGGAGGTTGTTTCAACCCCTCCAGGGATGGTGATTCCATTCCTTTCCTGGGCAGCCTGTTCCAAGGCCTCACCACTCTCTCAGTACAGGAATTTTTCCTAATATCCAACCTACACCTCCCCTGGTGCAATTTAAAACCAATTCCTCTTGTCCTATCACCAGCTAACCCGGGAGAAGAGACCCTCACCCACCTCACTGCACCCTCCATCTTAGCTCTGATGGAGCAGAGATGCTGGGCTGGGTACAGCAGCAGTTTCCCACCCACCCCCCCTTCCCATTTTGCCCCCATCTTTCTGACATGGCCCTTCAGGTCCTGAAAGGCCCCAGAAGGTCTCCCTGGAGACTTCTTCTCTGCAGGATGAACCCCCCAGCTCTCCCAACCTGGCCTCCCAGCAAGGGGGGTTCCTCTGTTATTCAACTATAACAGTTCTCCCACCCCATCAGCTTCTCTCCAAGACTTTTTTAACAACTGTGCTGGGTCTATGGTCTGAAAAAGGCAGAGATTTACCCAAGACTACTTAAAGTTACAAACCAGACTTCTATATCATGTTGTTTTTCTAAAAGACAAAAAGCAATGTCCATGTCAAGCAAGGGATGACTGGCTGGTTAATTGCCTGTGCAGGCTGATCCAACCCTGTGCTGCAGAGTAGTTTGGAATAGCTGAATAATTTAGGTATGAAAAGCATGTAATTCCATCACTGCTGAGATGACAGAGATTTCAGACTGTTCAGAGCTTACCCAGCCTCCCTGTGTCACACAATTTCTTCAAATGAATAGCAGGATGATAGAAGTCTTACTTAAAATACAAAATTCCTGTATCAGATATCCAGGGAGGTTTGGATTAGGTATCAGGGAGAATTCTTCACTGTGAGGGTGGTGAGACCCTGTCACAGGCTGCCCAGGGAAGCTGGGGATGCTCCATCCCTGGATGGGTTCAGGGACAGGCTGGATGGGGCTCTGAGCACCCTGCTCTGGTGGGAGGTGCCCCTGCCCAGGGCAGAGGGGTTGGAACCAGATGATTTTAAGGTCCCTTCCAACACAACCCAGTCTGTGATTCTATTCTATGACAGACTCAATCATTGCCCAGCATTCTGGTCAGTATGGTTGTACCTGGAAGACCCTCATGCTAGATACCCACACCTTTGCCTGAAAGGCCACAGAAAACTGAACTTTGGAAACCTGCAGCAGATGCCTACCCTTGAAATTCAGGGTTTTGGAAAAGGCACATGGCAAAGTTGATGCCCTGGAGGAGGGTAGCTTTGGCTACAGGGTTCATACTGAGGTGTGTCCAGCGAGATTCCCCTGGAGATGGCAGAAAGCCATTCCAAAACGGGTAATGAAGTGACTGAAAGGAGCTGAAAACAGCGGGCAGAAGGAACAACTGTGAAGTAAGGAAGTTTATTTGCTGGCAGCCCCCTGCCGTGGAAACGTAGCCAGCTGCCACACTGTGGTGGCATTCTGAGCTCCTGTCACCCTGCAAACACAAACAGCTTTCCCTGTGTCACAGCCTCTCTGCTTCTCCTTGGTGTTTTGCTTTCTGACAAGGAGAATGACTGCTCTTGAAGCACCGTGAGAAACGCCCCATTTTGGGCTGTGGATGGGAAGAAAAAGAGTGGAAATGTAGATTGTTTTAAGAGATGGTGACAGGCAGAATGGAACAACAGCCTGCTTTTGTCTCAACACACAGGCACAATAAGGATGGTGACTCTTCATTTTTTCCTCCCCCAGCAATGGCTCGTGGCTTGCTGCAAAGCAAGGAGTGGCAGCTTCTGCTTCTCCCACAGATAATCCCCCCCACCTCCTTCCCAAGGGCGTGGAGCTTTTCTGGCAGCCAGAGAGTTTGCTCTGTGTGATCTGCCAGGAATGACAATCTTGACTTGTAAGGAAGAGCCACGTATTTCAGGTAGAGAACCACTTTTATCTGCTGGAATCTTAACTGCTGCAGCCTGGGACGTAGGTGGTCCTCGTTTATCTTGTCAGCGCAGCGCTGCGGCGCTAAGTGCTGATCTCAAACCCGTGCTCTGCTCCCTGCAAAGCCTCCCAAATACCTCTTCTTATCTCTACAGACATTTTCAGTCTCTTCTCCAGAGACCCCGAAGACCTGAACAGCTGGCACAGCAGCTGAGCTGGATACACTGGGTAGGCTGGTTTGGTTTGTTTGTTTGTTTGTTCCCAATCTAAGTACAAAAGGTGGATTCTGGAATTGATGTCACCTTATTTTTAAGAATGATGAAGTGTCTTTTCCCCTAAGCATCCTAGACCAGTGCTACCAGCAACAGAGCATCACTGAAAGGATGGCTAATAGACAAGAGGCTGAAGATGAGGCAGCAGTGCCCAGGAAAGCCAAGGGCATCCTGGCCTGGATCAGGAACAGTGTGAGCAGCAGCAGCAGGGAGGGGATTGTCCCCTTGTGCTGAGCACAAGGGAGGCCATAGCTGGAGAGTTGTGTCCTGGCACAGGCTGCCCAAGGAGGGGATTGAGTCCCCAGCCCTGAAGGTGTTTCAGGGTCATTTGGATGTGGGTTTGGGGTATATGGTTTAGGGGTGAACTGTGTAGAGTAGGACTGGATTTGGACTGGATGATCCCAAGGGTCTTTTCCAACTTGAATGATGATTCTTGATTTTAGGATGATGCTCCATTTTCTTAGGGATCACTGAAAACCGTATTGGAAACGCAGAAGTATTTGGATGAGCACCAAAAGTGCTTAGGAAACAAAGCACTTTGCCCCTGAGACACGGGAATAATGACCCTGGATCCTGCTTGGAAATCTTCTGGGTACTGATAACTAGGGAAAATAAAGAAATGCAGCCAAGTCAGCACTGCTACAGCACTTTGGATGAAGAATCAAAGGTTAGTGGTCACCTTCTCGGACCATGTTGTTCCTGGGTTCAAGGAACAGAAGGCTGGAAGGAGAGGAAAAGGCTGGAATTTATTCAAGCCAAATTCCCCTGCATGCCACCTTCAGTTTTCAGTGAAGTCAGGTCAAGAATCAGCAGCTTACAATTGTTCAGCAGAAAGATCCTACAGCACAGGGAGCATATATGGAGAAGTCTCACTTAGGTCCTATCCTGCTCTTGTGAAGATATCCATGAGCTGGCAGCATATACAGCAGCTGATAGATGCCCTGCGCAGCAGAGTTCATCCCCAAATGGGGATAAAAAGCACCTTTGCTATGTCAGCTGCCAATTCCAGAACAGCACTGAAGGGTCAGAGCTTCTAAGAGCTGGTGATAAACCAGCCAATCTGTTTCAGCAGTAAGGTTTAGAATTATCCACCTGGGGAGGATTAGTCCTTAATAAAATGTAATTCTTCTGAAAAAAAAAAGTATATATATATACATAACAAAAATTAACAATTAAATGCTTCCCACAGAATTGTTGGAGGCACCTCTGGAGATCATCCCATGCAAAAATCATTCTTCAAAGCACAGCACATTAGAGCAGGTTGTCAGAAACATGTGCAGTTGGATGTTGACTATCTCCAAGCACAGAGGCTCCATAACCTCTCTGGGAAACCTGTGCCAGTGTTTGACCACCTTCACAGTTCAAAATAAAATAAAACTATATATTTCTATCACTGTATGTAATATTTGATGTAAATTTCTCCCTATGTTTAAACAGAACTGCCTACATTTCAGTTTTATGGCCATTGCTTCTTGTCCTGCCCCGGAGCATCACTGAGATCCATCTTCTTTACACTCTTCCTTCATGTATTTGCACCACTGATCAGATCCCCTGGAGCTTTCCCCTCTCCAGGCTGAGCAGTCCCAGCTCTCCCAGCCTCTCCCCATGTGAGATGCTCCAGCCCCTTCACCAGCTTTCTGGCCCTGAGCTGGCCTCTCTCCAGTAAGCCCATCTGTCTCCTGTACTGGACACCCAGCATGGAACTAAGCGCCTCAGCTGTCTCACCAGTGAAGATCAGAGGGGCAGGATCCCCTTCCTTGACCTGCTGGCCACACTGCTGGGGATGCAGCCCAGGAGGCTGGTGGCCATTCTTACCCCCAGGGCACATCATCTGAAACACAGAAGGAGGCTCAGAGGAGACCTTCTGGTTCTGGCAGCTCCTGACAGGAAGATGCAGCCAGGGTGGAGAGAGGGGGGGGGTCAAGCTCTGCTCCCAAGGAACAAGGTACAGCATAAGAGGAATTAGCCTCAGGTTGCCCCAGGGGAGGTTGATGTTGGAGCTGAGGAACAATTTCTTCCCCTGCAGGGCTGTCCCAGGCTGCCCAGGGCAGGGGGGAGTCCCTGTGACCCCTGGAGGGGTTTCCAAACGGTGGAGCTGTGGTGCTGAGGGCCATGGGGCAGTGGTGCCCTGACACTGCTGGGTTAAGGGTTGGGCTGGGTGACCTGAAAGGCTAATTTCCAACCAAAAGGATTCTACACCACCACGGTTATCCCAGAGTGAAAAGAGAAGGTCATTGGCTTTCTCTCACCTATGTGCTGTCCATACATGTGATAGTAGAAGCTAAAGCAGTAGGCTGTGTTGGTGGCTCCATAAGGATTTTTTGGAGCCACACTGAACACTGGGCTCACAAGTCTGGCCTTCTCTCCTTCCAGCCTGGGCCGAGAGGTCTCGATGTACATGTAGAAACCTAGAGGAAGCCCAGATGGAAATGGTTAGGTGGCAGCTTCCAAATCCAACCCCTACACCTGCAGAAGACACCAGGGCCATCAGCATCTCGACTGGTTTTTCCCCCATTCCTCTGCCATCACCGTGGTTTCTGGGCTGTGTTTCTTCTGCACTGAGCCCACCTGTTTGCCTCAACTTCTTCAAAGACATGTTTTCTAACAGAGTAAAATCAGAGGGAGCAGGTCAGGACTCGTCAACAAGTTCAAATCAACCTAACATGGAATATGCACAGGAAAATAAAATCTTTAGGACGGTGCTCGAGACTTCAGTTCTGAAGGCTGCAATTTGTTCCTCAACTGTGAGAGGGGAGGGCTTGTAAAATAAAGGGCAAAAAATCTTGATGGAAACCTTTCAAGGAACGTTTTCCACTGGCCATGTCAGGCATATGTTTTATCACTCATTTTCACAATAAAGACATATTAATTTATGCTGATCCTGGTCTGTGCCAACAACGGAAGTAGTATTTATTTAATCCCACCAAGAAAACACAATGCAGTGTCATGATTTTAAGGGTGTTTTCCCCCCTTTGGTAGTGTGAGGGATATACAAGAGACCAGCATGAATTACCTCAGTATTTGATAAATTCAGCAGAGGAAGGCTGACTTTTCAAATGCAAATATACACTGCAGTCAAGATGGCACGTTGGGGGGAGCAGATTGGAAATGGCACATTTTAGCAACCTAAGAAGTAAAAATGGGGCCAAAAAAAAAAAAGAAAAAGTATAAGATTGTCATAGTCTGAGCGAGTCCAAGATGGAATTTAAATGACATAAACCAGAAGAATATTTCAAGATGTGCTGGAATATTTCCCCACACGGCCATAACGTGAAAGAAATCGCTTGGAAAATGGCACCACGGCAACAAAACAAGGTGGTTAATGGCAGTTAGTGCTTTGGGACTGGCCACGTGCTTCACCCCCACTGATTTCAGCAGGCCTTGGATGTTTATTCTTGCTAAAGAGAAATGGAACCAGCCCAACTGGGTGTCCTGACTGTGTCCCTCAGCCCACCAGCACCAGCACTGGATCTTACCTTCCTTGGAGCCAGTCCGATCCGCGTTCGGCCCCGTGTTTGGGGTGTATTTTGTGTCTCTGGTGGCAGTGCTTTGTTTTGTCCAGTCAAAATTGTCCGTGTCATCTTGAGTGAAAAGGCAAATGTTCCCATCCTCGAAGCCACAGTGGAACTCTCCTGCCAGGGCAGAAGACCAGCAGAAGTTCAGTGGCTGAAGCTTCTCAGCCTGCACCAGTTTGTCACTGTAACACACGGTGGGATGGTGCTTATAAGCAGGGAAATAGATGTATGTTGATTTTACCTCAGGTGTTTAGTGTGTGTTTTATTCTGCAAGAATCTCACTGGAAATCAGGGTCATTGTTCTGTGTTGGAGTTACTAGAAATGACATTCAAATCCTATTGTGTAGCTCCTCCTCACACACAGATGTCTACAGCTGCCCTTAGAGTGTTGAGTGCCCTTAGTGCTCTTCTTACCCAGCTCATGCCTCTAAAAAGCTAAGAAGAACGGGCAGCATGTCCATACAATGTGAATTTGTGTGTGTGTGGGAAACACACGAGACGTGGGTTGTTTTGGTTTAGGGATAAAAACACTTGGGAAAAGAGGACAGCAACTTCTCAAATTAAAACAGCATCTTCAAGTGACATCTAAACTGTTCTTGGGTTTCACAGGGATGGAAAAGCAAATCATGGCTGAGAAGGAGCTTTAGGGTAGATTCAAAGAAAATCTCCAAAAATCAGGACAGTGAAGCACACAAGTGGATTATCAGGGAGAGCATGGAGTCCTCATCACTGGATCACAATAACCCACTAAACCCAGGAGGAAGGTTTAGGTCTGAACCTACATGAGCAGGACAGGTGACTGTGTCACATCCCAAAGACATCTAGATTTTCACTAAGATTTCTATTATATATTTGAGGCCATGTGATAAAAGCTATGGATTAAAGAATAAAAAATGCCAAGAACTCCAGAGAGGATTACTGGCATCCTCTCCTTTGTGAAACAGAGGTCCATGACACACGCCAGTCCAGAGATCCTACCTGCTGGGTTATGATGGGATGAGAAAGTCCCAGCTGCCTGGCATTTAGGAACCAAAAGAAATCAAAACTCCAAGGCTCAGTTTTCATCTCGGAACAGAACGAGGCCCCATGTAGCGTGCTGTGCAAAAGCTGCATTTTCTGCACGTGAACCATCCCCTCTGAGTTCATTCTTCCAGCAGAGTCAACTGATTTGTCTGAGAAAACAAGCAAATCTCTGCTCTCTGGAGAGGGCAGCTGCCTGCATGCTGCGCCGGCTACGGCCGCCTTCAGAGGGGGGTGATTTGTATTCAGTGACTCTGACACCACGTGCCACGGGGTTATTCAGCCGTGTGAAATCCAGAAGGCAGAGAAATGTTTGCAGGTTTGGGAGTTTGCAGTCAACTGTAAATCCACTTAAGCCACCCGAGCTTCCCTGGAAATCAGCGAAGACAGAAGGACCCGGAGCTTAGCATGGATGTGTTCTGCTAAGCAAGGATGCTGCTCTGAAGCTTAGTTAAAATCAGGTGATGCCACAGGCTGAAAAAAAAAAGCAGCCTTGACAAATTAATTCCAAGCCAGCAGGTGCATTAGGAGTGATTCCCATGGCTTCCCCGTGCTGCTCCTGCCTGTCCAAAGAGCAACACAAACTCTACCCCCTTCCCCAACAGTGGCTGTCTCTCTAACCCCTTCTCCAACAAAACTGCTGTCCCCACCAACTACCAGCAGACTGACTTCTCACTAAACCATCAGCTCTGCCAGGTCCTCCAGGAGAATGAGAGCTAGAATTCTGCACTCCAAATGAGGAGCAAGTGGCAGGACAGGAACCCACTCCATGGAGGATGCTCGTCGTGAGAAGCTCAGAGAAGGAATGCCAAGCACAGAGGGCTGCTTGTGGTTCTCCCCAAGGGAAGCAATCAGAGCAAGAGGCCAGGATGGAGGAAGAGGAGGATTAGAGGTGGGCAGATGACATCCAAAATGCTTTGAGAGAGAAGCATGTGACCAGATGCAGACTGACACCTTCATCTTGATCCTGAAGGCTGGGAAGAGAACACAGGGACCTTGACAGAGCCCTGGAAAGGCACAAGGGCTCAAAGGAAGCTCTGCTCAAAACTCCAGCTGTGCCTCCCTGCTCCAGGAATACCTTCAACATGACTCAAGCTCCAAACCCTCCTGGTTTCCACTGTATTTGGTGCATTTGGTTTCCACCTCCCCTTCCACCAGCCCTTCCCAGGGCAGAGATGAAGCTGCTTCTCCCCAGCATGATGGAGTTCAAGGGCAAAACAGTCACTAGAGGAGAAAAGTTTTGACTCCCCAGATCCAGTCCTGCAGCAAAGTGAATTAACACAAAGCTTTTCCAGCCATTCAGCAGTTTCTAACACTGCCCCTCCAGTACCTTAAAAGCTGCATTTGCATGTCACACCGTGCCCTCAGAGCTTCATTAAGAAACTCCTTATCAGCAGAAAGGAAGAAATTTTTTTTTCTTCAAGTTAAAAGGGAAAAAAAAAATAAATATCCAGGGCAGATGAAAAGGAGATAAGGAATAGTTTGACATTTATTTAACAGGAAAACGCTGGCTTCGTGTGGGACTCTGCCATTTGGAATACACTGGAAAAGGTTAGTGCTGAATATTCTCAGCACTAAATGGTTCTAAAGTAATGACAGGAGAATAAAAATGGGGGCTAGTTGCTCATGCAAGACCTAGGGGCTGGAACAGCTGCCTTGTGAGGAAAGGCTGAGAGCCCTGGGGCTGTTTAGCCTGGAGAGGAGAAGACTGAGGGGAGATGTGATGGATGTCTGTAAATCCCTGAGGCTGGGGGTCACCAACAACCAACCCTTCCCCAAGCACCCATGGGTGCTCCAGGTCATGAGGCAGCTCAGACCACCACAGTTTGTGGAAGGCATTCACAATGGGGCTCATTAACATCACAGCAAGTGGCCCGTTTTGGTTAAAGCACAAGCCAGCTCTGGAAGTGGATTCAGGTTATCAATTATTTCATGGTCAGGGCAAAATTCAGCCAAACAGGTTTAGGAAAAAAACAGAACTGCCACCTGCACTCCACCACACGGAGCTAAAGACATCTTTGGACAAGGAGACACCTTCAGATCTTAAAATCGTGGATGCCTATGGTGTGAAGCACTGAGGATGGAAACACTTTTCTTTCTTAACATCACAGAGTATGTATTTAATACATCAATTAGCAAAGGTCTCATCTACTGCCCGTTGAGGTCCATGGGAATGGTTCCTCCAGCCCCTGTGAGCTTTAAGCTCAGCCCTGGCTAATTATTGATGCATCACACAAGATCTTCTGCAAATAAGTTTAGAATTTACAGAAAGGCTTAGCTGTCGGGTGGGAGAGATGGAGGGAGAGGCTGATTTTCTGCCTGATTAGGGCTGTGCTGCAGCAGCAAGAAGAGCAGCCTGAATCCCATTCCCTATGCAGGATTATTTTTTGCATAGTAAAAAAAATTATTAAAAGTTATTCTGAGAAAGAGCAACAGCAGACTAAGTTGGGACAGCAAATATTCTTCTGCATGAAGAAGGGTGGAACTTCCAGCTGCCAGCC
This sequence comes from Corythornis vintsioides, assembly GCA_025447755.1. Classification (NCBI taxonomy): domain Eukaryota; kingdom Metazoa; phylum Chordata; class Aves; order Coraciiformes; family Alcedinidae; genus Corythornis; species Corythornis vintsioides. The sequence goes on from JAOEGS010003923.1 coordinate 22,139, forward strand.
CAGTTTGCACACAGAACTGATGTGGTCCCTGTAATTTACAGGCTGCCACTGACAGTGAAATACTTGTGATTTACATTTTAACTGTGATGGACAAGGGATGCAAGGACAACTCTTTACAGGCATAAAAGCTAAAAAGATAAATACTTACGTAGATGTGGATTTACTGGAGCTGGAAGACAAAACAGAAGTAAAATTAGGCCAAAGAAGGAATTCTAGTTCATCAGTAATCAACATTTCTCCTCGTCCTCCCCGCATCAAGACTCAAGCTCCTGCACCAAGAGCCAGCAAAACTGGCACCTGCCTTTTTGAGCTCATTTGGCAACCCAAAGGCAACTGTTTATGTCAGAAACTGTCTCCCACCCACGGTGTGCACAGCCCCCCACCAGCAGCTGCAGTTTGGGTGCCAAGGTGCTGCCATGAAGCAGCAAACCCACATCACTGGTGCAGGTGTGGTGAGGGCTGCAGAGCAGCATGACTGGGTTCTAGATGCTGCTCTCCTTTGTGCTGTGCCCTCGGAGGAGCATCAACACATCATCCCACCTCTCTGCATCCCACCTCTGTCTGCTCCCCATCCCGTGGCAGGAGCAGCCCATGCCTTTGGGAGGGCATCAATCTGACAACATTGCAGAGAAGCCTTGAGGTGGATTTGGTGAAAAAATATTCTTTTCAAACACAGCTGTTTGACCAGAGTGACCTGGACACAGCTAAAACCTGGAAATGGGGCTGGAGTGAGGAATCAGTCTGTGGTGCTGTTTGTAGGAGGGTAAATCTGAGGGAACAGGACCCTTCTAGCAACTCTGAAGCAGGAGAGGAACAGGAGGATCAGACAATGGGTGCTGCTGGCAACGCCAGGCACCAGTGTGAGTGTTGCTCTGTGTTTTCCTGCTGCCCTTCCTGTGGCATGGCTGGTTTGTGAACCCAGCCACGGCTTCCATGTACCTCTAGATTCCATCTGGAGTTTTCAAACCAGCTCTAAATTAGCAGCTTTGCCATTTTTATCTTGTCTGCTCTGCAACAAATGAACAGTGATTTGCCCCAGCGCAATCTTCTTAAGAAACTCAGTCATTACATTACATTAAATAACCTCATAGCTGTTCCTAACAAATTACCTTTCTCTCTCCAAGAAACATTCATTTTGTGAAACCCTGGAGTGATTGAACTTGGAATTAGCTGAAATTGCCAGGGAACTACATTTACTGGTGCTTGATTTGTGACTAAACACACAGGCTTTTATGGAAACTCTCATCAGCGTGTGACCTGTTGCCACTCAGACTGCTCACAGCAGAGCCACAAAGGCTTCTTGCCAAGCCAGCTTCAGGCCAGGCTGAGTGAGAAAAGCAGGAACACAAAACCAGGCAGTTAGGCTGAACTTATCTAGCATCATAGACCAGGAGGAAAGCACCAAACAAACCAAAAAGCCACAAAACAAACCCATCCACGAGCAAAGAACAAAAATGATGCTTGTTCTTCTAAGAACACTAAGGTGTCCTGGAGTCCTCACCATGGAAAGGGAAGGTTGCCACGTCCAAGATGCACAGCTAGCAAGTTAAATTAGCCACAGGGGGAAATTAGGGGATGACTGAGGGAGTAAACTCCCTATGAAACATCTGGAAAATCCATGCCCCTCCAAGGGGCATCACTGCTCTGCTCAGCTCAGCTCTGGGAGGAAGGTTTAGCTGGAGGAGAAGCTCAGGGGGAGAACGTTTGAGCTTGGTTAGAGCTAAGATGGATGATCCCTTAATCTTCCTGCCTTTCCTCCAGCAAGCAGAGAATGAAACCTGCAGGAATTTCAGTTACTAGATGATTTTACTCGTTGGTGATCTGCATTTGTGGTTTTGGGTGGTTTTTTATATTACTCTG
>JAOEGS010003924.1:5890-16489 GCA_025447755.1 Corythornis vintsioides
ACATAATATAAAATATTGTATACTTCAATATATCTTTTAATTATTTTAACTGTACAATCATTAGATGACAGATCCCTGCTATTAGAAAATGGCAAGTGCTGAAACTGAGAAAAGCCATATAAACTCTGTAACAATCTACTTCAGTAATTGTTTATTCTATTAATCATAACTAAAGTGTCTGTGAGAAAAATTAAAAAAGGAAAAGGTAGTAATCATGGTCTGATATATGGTATATTCAGAATTACAATTGTAATCACTTTAAAAACAAAACGTTTTAAATCTGTGTTAATATACATTAATCCAAACTCTAACCATCAACTATTTAAAGGACCATACAGTATTCAAACAAACACAAGTATTCACCAAAGCCCCAACCAAGAACAAACATCTTATAAAATGAAATCCAGATGAATATTTTATCTATATGAGAGTAGAATTGTGGAGAGGCTATCACATATGTGAAGTATAGATAATGTTTTTATACAAGTTCATAAAAAATAAACAAAAATCCACAGACATAATTAGAGCTTCATTAAAGGTTTAATATATTATAAACTTCAATTATTGTTCATCAAAAAGAAAACAAAGAATCACACAAGCTTATAAGATTTACAACCCGTGCATAATACTACACTGAAAAAAACCCACCCTATCATTATCAGCCCGGAAGGTAGGAACTTTTATTAGGCTGCTAATCCAAAAAACAATACTTTAAGGTGATTAAACATCTCTTTTTTTCTCATCCGTAACTTTTTAGCCAGTGGGTATTTTAAATTTAAATTAATTTTATACAAGTCTCAAACAAAAATAATGGACTTCCTGGAAGCTTCATGGGCAATCCTGGTTCATCCTCCCAATGGGGGAAAATGCAAGAAGTCCAGCTGGGGTTAGCAGACCAACCTGTGGGCATGAGCAGTTCGGCAGGTCTTCAGCTGGACATTCACCTCACTTTCTGCTTCCTGACCAGTTTCCTGGCTTTCTTGGAAGATGTGTAGTAATGATATAGGATTGGGACAAGAAAGTAACATGAATAGCAAAAAAAGGCAGACTTGTGAAACCCTTATGAAAAACAGTTTCTGTGTCTCTTAATGCTTATGTAATTCCTTATGGGCTTTCTTCTGCAAAGCAGCAGAGGAATCACAGTCCTGTGTCTCTCTATTGTGTATCCCACTATCTCCAATGCCAGACTCTTCTTGTTTAAACCATTCTGGCTTTGGATCAGACTCAGCTCCCAGATCTTCTCATGGAAGCTCTTTGCCACAGTAGCACTTTCACATCCATGCTTAAAACCTTGCAGCCACCTGTCACTTTTAGGGTGGCCCTGATGCCAGTCAGAAGACTTCCCATCCTTTCCCCAGCTTCTCTATGAATCTACACAATAAACCTGCTACTGATTACAAAGCACACTCTAGAATCCCATGGAAAAAGCCACGAGGAAGCCTTATTCAAGGGTTCTGCATGGGACATGCATAGGAGAGAAAAGGGCCATTTAGTCTGGCAGAGGAAGGGGTGAGAGATTGTGCCCATTTTCTGAGAAAAGCTAGCCCCTCCAGTGACACGTTTCCTAAAGTCACTTTCAGTAATCCCCAGACATAAGCTAAGTGCATTGTGAAAGTGAGTAGTACAGACAGTCTGCTGCTTTGAATTATACGAAAAACTGAAAGTCTTTAAATTTTAAAACACATGGAGCTGACGTAGTTTTACACAAGTATAGCAGGGATCAGAAAGTGTCCCACCTTTACCTGCCAGGTGCTGATGCCAGTGCATCTAATATTTCACAGAAGTTAAAAATACAGCCAGAAAACAAGGTTAAATAGTGCCACTTCCATCTCAAAAGCATATTCAGGGTTTCATTACTGGCTTTTCTATTAATCAATACATCCTGTCACTGTGGACAAATGACGGAAGGATCCTGCAGAAGAAACTCTCGTGATGCTTATTAATGCCAAAAAAACTCATTAAATTGAGCAGAAACTTAGAAATAAACAAAGTAAGAATTAAAAGCTTTTGGAAGGTTGTGTATATTTAAAGAAATGCATCCATATTGTTAAAGGTAGGTGCTTTAAACAACCTCAGTCTTTTATCTGGAAACTAATACATAACTATTGACTTAGAATACTTTTTTTCACTGTATCTATACACCTATAAGTACGATCAGACTAGGAAACAATTTTTCTTTTAAAATTCCTCTTAACCTTCACAAACCTGCACATAAAGAAAAAAATTTCATAATGAAAAAAACCCCAACTTATTAGCACCAAAATTGCCTTAAAACAGCTGACCAGAAACCAAATTGACTAGTTTCTGGGTTTGGGGTGCAGGCTTTTTTGGTGGTGGTGGGTTATGTTCCTTTGTTTTGTTTATACTGTTTTGCCCAACAGATGTGAATTAAAAACAAAAAAAAACAAAACCAATACAAAACAAAAACAAACCAACAACAACAAAACTAAAACCTACCTAAACCAAAGAAGCAGGAACAGAATCAAAACTACCAATGTGAGGAAAGGAGTTAGAAGACTAATAAAGTAATCAAAGTAACTTTGCCTGAAGAAACACTTGGATAAGAGCACTACTTAGGAAAAAGTCTACTCATTCAACATGTTTGTTCTCTTTATTTGAGTATATTTATTCCACAGCTATAAGCAAGTGTGAAAAATTTTAAAAAGTAAACTTTGCTTTTGTGCACATCAGAGAGTTGAAAAAGCCATTCATCAACTGAGCCATTCTGAATTTTAAAAAGCACAAGCATGACAAAAGTATGATACACAGCTTACAACAAGAAAAAAAGAAAAAAAAGAGTTAAACATTTTGAGAACAGTACAAAGAGAAGAAACATGTAGCAAAATTGCTTCCAAATAGAATATGGATATATCCTCCAGAGTTGTCCACAACACCTCAGTGCCTCCTCCACTCAGTTCCAAAGTAAGACTTTGAGAGCAACAAACATATGGATTAAACAGAATTCCAGTTTATTGTAAATAAATATAACTCCACAAAATAGAACACAGTTTTGTGTCACTGTCAGGATTATAGCAGAGATATAGAGATTTAAGTCAGATGCTTCCAGACTGTTTTTCCCTCATTAAAAATATTTTGTCTACATTCCTGAAGCAAGTGAAAATCATTGTTTGTGACTTGGCTAGCTATGCTAGAACCAGATAAGTGAGACCTGCTAAGTCAAAAGATACTGGAGACTCTCAGACATCTTTGATTTCAAATTAATGTACTTTTTTTAATTCCCAAGGAACTGAAATCCTCGGATCCCCAGGAAAGAACTCCCACTTAGGGAAGATAGAGCTAAACTCAGAAAGAACACTGCTGATAATACCCTTCACTTTCACTAATTTTCATGTTGCAGTTTTTGGATGTTGCAGCTCAAAAGCACAGACTCGGCCACTATCCAGGGCTTCCACAATGCCATGCTCTGGAAGACTATTCATTGATCAGACAATGCCAGCATGCTGCTTATCTCCAGGGGCATTTCTAGGAGCTACTCTAGAGAAAGAAGTTAGTAAAAATGTAAACAGAAACACGCAAAGTAATATCTACTATAAAAATGAACTATGCAAAGTAATAACTAGCATCAAAATAAACTAAGTGCTACTTCAAACAAAAAGGTCATCTCCCACACATTAGAGGGCTATCAATTCGCTATGTCTGCCCTCTCTTCTTCAACACTGTAGCAGCAATGTCATTTTTTAGTTAGTTAAGTGTTTTTGTTGTTCTTGTTGTTGCTCTGAATAGAAAGAAAGAAGCAGAAGGGCACCTGGAAATATTTTTCATTTCCAGGTACTTTTAACACTTTTCACACAAGTCATCACGGAAGACTGAACTGACTAAATAACAAGCTCAAGACATCAGGCAGTAGACATTTAAATACATGTTTTGTATTTACTGAAAATATGTTATTCCAAAACCTTCGTAGGTTCCTGGAAGTCACAGACTGCACCATTCCACCATTCTCCCCATGACTTCTTATCTGGGTTACATACAAAGCAACAATAGCAGCAGCAGCAATTTACTATCAAACTTCAAACAAAAAGCAGAAACAAATGTTGTCAGTTCCTGGCAGTTTTTCAGGTGTGCTTTGAAAATCTTGAAATCTGTGCAGTATCTTGAAGCTCCTCAAACTAGTAAGGCAACACAGAAAAAAAGCACAGCAGTCATGAAGCACAACTGACAGGCATACCACCAGTGCAGCTATGTCTTTGCTTCATTGAACAGGCTTCCACACCAGAAATCATCACCACAGCAGTCTTCTGGCCCACCTCACCAACGCAAGCACAGCACACTACTACAGGGACCACACCGCCTTCCTACTTCACTACTGTTCCAGTTCTAAAGACCTGGAAAGGTCTGGCAAATTAAATGGATTTTATACAGCTTTCAAAAGCAGGAAAAAGATTCTAAAGAGGAAAAAATGTATCAGTATCTGCTGTGTATCACTTATAGAGGCTGCTTTATTGGAGATTGTACAGTTTTCCACTGTCTCAAAACCTAGCATCTTTGGAAAAAAGAAAAAAAAAAAAAAAAAAAGTTGAGAGATGAAGGGAAGGAGAAAGAAACAATATGAACAACCTGCCAGACCATTAAATACATGCAAGGAAAATATATCCCAAGAAACGGCTAATTCAGTGACATGCTGTAAAACAATTTCCTCAATTCTGAGTAGCACCGAAGTGACAACACCAGTTCTACACAACTGCAATCACACCATTTGCAACCAAAACCTCACCACTCGTCAGGTTTGATGTCCAGCTATCGTCCTTGGGTCCTGTGCAAGTTGTGACTGCTCAGCAGGCAGCATCCCTGCCTTGTGTGCTGAAGGAGCTACTACGGAATGGTAAAATGTGTACCTCTGGCTATATGATAAAGAACATGATGAAATTCAGTATGATTACAGAGACAGCAATAGTCTACAGAAATAATTATAATCAGTCTGCAACTGATTATCTGCAACTCTACTAACACACATTTACCGCAACACCAGATTTTAAGAGCATGGGAAACAAGATCTGGGGTGAAGCAACAATGAGAATCCTCAGGGTTACAGTGGCACTGCCTGAACTGCCTGTGAGGAAGTGTGTTCTGAAATAGATCAAGGCAACTTGCAATCATAGTTATCTACTTCATCTTTCTAGAAAAAAAAAAAAAAAAGCAGCACAGCACCTTCTTTTCATAGCCAGCTGTGGCAACCAGAGGCCTCAGCTAGAAATTCTATTCTCCCTGGAAGGAAAATCTAACAACCAGGACCTAAAAAACTCTGTCGATCTTTATTCATCTCCCAAATCCTATAAATCATTTCCAAACATTTTTCCTAGTAGTGTTTCAGTTAATCCAGCATTATTATCAGTTTCTCCTAACATTTAGAAGGTTTTTCCAACACCTTTAACTCCCGAACAACCTTCTTTGTTTTGCCCCCATTCCACACACTGGGCATTACTTTATTGAGGGTTCTTGTACAGTGTTACCATTTTTATCTTAATCTCCTTTTACCTAGCATCTGCACTGCAGTCTCTCTGCCACTCACTGTGCCATCTACCTGATCTTCACAGTTGGAGTTTTCTACATATTTTGCTTGGGGGTTTTTTTTCCCCTTTTATTTTCTGAGAAAGAAAGGCAATCAGCACAAACTGTGGTAATGTTTGGAATTAATCAAAGATAGACTCACTGATACAAAACACACTTGTTAGAAGCATTTCACTCAATTACAAAGGAATAAAAAACAATCACACTGTGACCACCTCTGAGACAAGTGATACTGATTCACTATTATTTCTGATCAGCTTCTGCAAGGACCAAACACACTAATGTTAATTTCTAAACTTCCTTAGATTTTAATCAAGCTGTAAGTATCAATCTAAAGCAGCTGACCACCAAAAGAGTCATGGAATGCTGCTTCAAGGGCAAAACTAAAATAGAAAAACATATACCACATTACCAAATGGTGATCAGTCTCAAGGATGTCACCCCAGACCTGTCAAAATCCCTCAGAAATGACTCAGGTTGAGGATTGCTCCCTACAGTATTGCTGAAGTTCTTGCACCACTGAGTATTCACCTCTCCAAAAATGTATTTTCCTTCATTCCTTGGGAGATGTTTCACAGTCTAGTAGACTTTAGTGTTGAGATGTTTTTTCCAACTCTCAGTTCTCCTTTCTGCATCTCACCCCACCACGCACAGCTAAGTCCTCTACATCATATTTAGTTTTGTTTCCTGCTACTTCTGCCAGGACTTTAGGTTAGGAGATAAGATTATTCCATTATTAAGAAAAGGGAGATAATATTTCAGTCCTCTCCAATTATTAAGAATCATTCCTACACTTTGAACATCCCTGTGTTATCTATGTCAAGAAAAACAACCCGCACTGTAACATACACACAGCTAAGGCAGAGATTAAGTTTCTAAGACCTTTTAAAGCAAAAAGCTCTAATGTTAAGCTCCAACACTGAAAATTTGTTGTTAAAATTCTAACATTGCTCTTAACTATTTCTTGCCATGTCTCTTCTGTAGGTCAAAAATTGGCAGAGTGAAAACTTTTCCTCATAAGAGATATTAAAAAAAATACTAAATTTGGACTTCTGTCACATTTCAATTAAAAGAGATGAAAACAACCCCAAAACATAAATTTGTAATTTTCACACGGCAAACTAATAACCTAATTCCTGCTTTAAAATATTGTAATTATTTTCTCGACAGCATAAGTTTTACCAAGTGAAATGGGGAAAGTGCTTTTGCAGTACAGGAATGCATTTGTCCTTAGTGAATCAACAAAACCATGCAAATCCTCAGACAAGCAATATACTATCACAGCAGCAACAACAGCATAAATCCTTTGTTAACCAAACGCTACAGAAGTACCACGTACTTGATACGCAGATGATAACAAGTGAAACTGTGTCCATACTCATCACAACAAGGTCTTCTATTTCTCTAATTCACTGAGCATCTTTATTAGTGTGGTAGAAGAAAAACACTTGTGATCTTATTCATGTATGCATAGATACCATCCCAACAATACAGTCATCATTAATTAAAAAAAAAACCCAAACATAAAATTGACAGAATATATTTATTTAACTCTAAATTCACTAGGCCACAGCAAATTAACAGACTTTCCCTGAGTCTGGAGCAAACGAGCTGTGCAGAATTCTAAACCACTCTCAAGTTTTTAGTGTGAAGAGACAAAGATTTACTTAGACACTATGGGCCACTGGCTCCAAATCCTGTATTGTGAAGCTGCTTCTATCACCATGGTGAGGCATCTGCCTATTTTTAAGCTCTACATTTTTTCCATTAACCAAGTCCACGATTATGCTATAATTTCCAGCAGATAAATTGCTGGGGTTTTTTCCTGAAACATATGTCTCTAGATTAAATGCACACTCAGACACAAAATCACTCAACTGTCTCCCTGTGTGCCCTTCCACAGGTTCATCAGATTCCTTGCAAAGGCATTTCTTCTTACCTCGATCAGATAAAACTAACCTCACAAATAAAACTCATTACACCATTGCTTTTTCTTAGGGAATATATCACACACACTGAGAACTCATGAATGGGGTTACATTTAAAAGCAGAATTTGCTTCTTCAAGACAAAGAACAGGAAAACATGATGATGCAACTTACAAACCAGATACAGATGGGAGTGAAGAGAAAAAAAGAAGAGGATTAAATCTGCATCACATTCAATTCGATGGCATTTAAAATACTAAGTACCTAGAGAAAAATTAGAACAGATACGCACCAGATGCAAAATGTGTACGTCAGATTACCTTCCAGACCTTGTCACAAGTGCCCTGCACATGCAGATGGAGCTGAAGGATGACAACACAATGCCTTACAAGAAAGAATTCACTTTTTGTATGCTACATTTAGGGACGAGAATAATAACATTGTGACTAGCACACAGGAAGCTATCTTGTGAGAAGCCTGAGGGCTGAGACTGAAGGATCTGGAATCATAAAAATAATCCTGGAAATGCAAACAAAAGCACTACCATCCTGGGTCCTTAGACAATAACTGGCAAAAATACCACCACCATCTCATAAAATGCAAATTGAAATTGGTGTATTTTCACTCCAAGATTGCTTCTGACACTCAAATGCCTCCTCACAAGCAAAAACATAAAAAATCTCATCAGTTCTGTGTCAGTGCTTCATAATCTACAAACAACATGAAGAAGAGATGTAGGAGACACTAAATAGAATTCAGTAACCACTGCCTGTAGGGAAACTGTATCACAGCTGACAAGCAACAGAACAAAAGACTTAACTTCTAAGACTTTAGTCTCTCCTCAGCATAAAATGGCTTCCAGATTTGCTCCCCTGAAGCTTAACATATTGATCCAAATATATTTTTTTTTAGACAGACTGTAGCCAGATTTGCTCTTTTGATAATAAAAGCATGGTGAGGGTATTCCTTCCTGTTGGTAAAAAAAAAATAAAAATAAAACCCCTGTATTTCATGAATAGTATTCTTAAGAAGCTGAGGTCATGATGTCTTGGGGTGTCTTCAAAAGATTCAGTTAATAAACAAGCGTACAATAATAACAGATTTCAGAAATTCTAACAGAGTGAATATATAATATTCAGGTACAACACCAGAAGCTCTTTACACTGTATGCTAAATCCTTGTTCTGTACTTGGCACTGGTTTTGTTACCGCAGGTATGAGATAATTCAACTCGCTAACATGCTGTGTCATCAAAACACACCAGATGGATGCTCAAATTAGACAGTCTCTTCCCTTCCACACTCCTCCAAACAGGACATAACTTTTAAACAGCATTGACAAGTGCCAATATGGAAAAATCTTATGTTGACACTCACTTACCTACAAATCTATAGTCAATCAGACTAATTATCATAAAGCTGTAGTTAAAATTCTGAAGCCTGGATGCTGAAGCTAAGGCAGAGCAAATGTTATGAAGGGTGGGCATTGCTCCCTCAGCTCAACTTCATTCCAGGAAGGCATTGAGATCAAACAACTGCCCCACGCACTTCACAGCATGATCCTCTGTGAAGAAGCTTTCAAGAGCTTTGGGTTTTTGTCATTGTTATGAAATAAAACTTAAGCATGCCAATATATGAATGATGTCATGGCAATCTCATAAGTGGATTACATTAATCATTTATTGGCAAGAGAAGATAATTCTTGAGTGAGAGCAGAACCGTGAGTTCATCACTATATCACTGGGACAAAAGATACAATAGCTGTGGATATCAGAAAGGGATATCATGTGAAGTTCATGGAAAGCATATGGAAAATGTCCACTGAAAATGTAATGGAATTACGAAGCAACTAGTTATTTTATTTAATACAAGTTTCTGTCAGTTCACCACAAAGTTACTGGGAGATATTTTCCTCATTAGGTAAAGATAACTGCACAACACATAATTATTAAGAATTCTACTTGATAAATCTTTCATTATGAAAAATAGTGCTCTATTTTTTTTTCATTCTTGCAATACAATTTAACACAGGAAAGTGTTTTCTAAACTACTGAACATTATTTTTATCTGGTTTACTCTTCTTAAAAACCTCATGTAACAAAACAAAATGAGAGATAAAAAAATTATCATGTCAGTGGATAAGCTAATACAGCAAACGCACCCACATTTTAGTCCTTTCATGGATGGAATGACTATGGTAAGATGGACTTGAAAACCAGCACCCATCAGGAGGTAATGACCATTTCCCTCACATTATAGGTGCTTTTCACCCCAACACTTCAATTGCCAGCAGAATGAGCAGCTCTGCAAAGTAGTTCATCTGGCAGAGGAGGGCAGGTCAGAGGAAGGTTTGTCTCCAGAAGCTGTGACTGTGCTGATCCTGCCTCAGTGATAAGCAAAGCATTTTGCATGCTCTTGTGTTTGACACCTACAAGTGGCACAGCCCTTCAGCTTCAGAGCATGCTTTAACTAAGCAGAGAACTACAAACACAGCATGTGCAGCCTCTCCCTTAGTCACCCAGATTGAGCAGAGCTTAGATCAGATGGCTTTTAGGGATCCTTTCCAACTCAAGTCACTCTGTGATTATAAAAAAAAATGCTGGTGTGAGAAAGCAGTTAAGAGAAAAAAAAAACCCCTCAGTTCCCCATACATATCACACAACATGTACCAATTTCCTCTTCCAATAGTATAACCAGCACTCATGCTCACAAAATTCACCCCACTCTGCAAACATATAGAAAACTACTGGGTTTGCCTGTTCTTTGGATCTGCAGAGTGTTAAAGCATTCATCAGCCTGAGAAAGACCTCAAGTAAGAGCTTTTACCCTCTGCTTCCTCACCCTGCTCTTGCAGGAGCTTTTTCAGATATTAGTCTGTTGTTTTTTAAAAAATGTTTTTCTCATTTAAATGTATGTAGTCTAAAGAAGAGTTGTATTTAAGATTTCCACAGCACCAAGATTTCAAATATAATAGAAGTCCCATCACAACAGACACTATATAAATACATGGTTTTAACAGTAAACCTGTATAAATACATGGTAAGAACTGTTAATCATGTGTCAGGAAAAAAAAAAATCCACAATGAAATTCTAATGTACAGAAAAAAAAACAAATACTTTTTAAATATTGCATTATGTTCAGATT
>JAOEGS010003925.1:0-19034 GCA_025447755.1 Corythornis vintsioides
CTATTGTCCAACCTAAACCTCCCCTGGTGGAATTGGCTTTCCTGGTAAACCCCAGGGCTAAATGGAAACTCAAAATACTATTCCATGGCTGCTTGAATAAATTGATGTGTAACTGGACAAGCTGGGGATAAGAAACACTGGCATGAGTCAGATTTCTTGGGGAGGGAGGGTAATTAGTTAATTAAAACTGGCTGGGGGGAAGAATTGGCAATGTTTTTGTTCAAGGTCACCTCTCTGCCCCCCTATTATCACTGTAAAAAAAAAAAAACAAAACAGTATGGGAAGTTAGCAGAGCTGTGAGGTGGAGAATGTTCCAGTGCATAAAACCCCAATAAAACCCCCAAACAGGCACTGATTTAATTTGGCTGTTTTTTTGCCCAGGTCAGTGGGAATTGCATGCAGAGGAAACTAACAGAGCTCCATGGTGGCACCTTTTGCTCTTTGCCTGCAGATGTGTGACTCCAATCAGGACAACTCCCAGTACAGGGTGTGTGGAATGCCAGGCTCTTCAGCAAGGGTTTGCCAGCACCGGTTGGTTTTGGGGCTTGCATCTTAGAGAAGCTACTGAGAGCTCTGCACCAGTATGGACTGGGAGGACAGGGAGCTGCCCAGTGACGTGTGCAGGACAGGAATAGACCAGAGCTGCTCCAGGCACAGGCTCCTTGGAGTACCAGCTGCCAAGGGACTCCTCTGCTGAGCCTGACGTTGGGGACCTGGGGCATTTTGCTGCTAAAATTAGCTTTTTCTCTCCATTCAGGGAAAAAAAAAAAATAGAGAGAAAATCCACGTGTCCAAGACAGGACCACTGATGAAGGAAAAGAGGGGGGGAAGGAGGGAGGAGAGGGTGGCTCTGAGGATATTTTGTGCTGGTCCAGGGCTTTGCTGGGTCTGGATCAGCCCAGGTTTGTGCCTCAAACCCACAACGTTGGTTTATTGCTGGGTTGTTTGGTTTGCTTCCATATGTGAAAGGCTCCTGGAGGATTTTGCTCTTGATCTTTGGTGAGGTGCAAAATCCAGACTCCTCTTAAATGCCTGCCCAGGAGTTCTGTGTCAGCTCAGCTGCTGGGTACCCAAAGCCTGTTGCTCCTGGAGCATTCCAGGAGGACTTCTCTACACCTCTGGTTTATAAACTTCATTTCCATCAGCTCCAGATGAGTATTGATGGTGCCTTGCTCGCTACACTGGGGATCAATTACCTGCCATTAGTGGCTATTGGTATAATTAGCCACAATCTGTTGATTAATAACTTCCTGAGGTGGCTCTAGTTGAAGGAAAGTAAATTGTAAAGCTCTTGTCAGATTATTTTGTATTTTCTGGAATATTTTATGATGGATCTGTAGGCCCATGTGTGTTCAAAGCCTCTCTGAAGCCCTTCATCTGGAGTAGTGGGGCTAGAATATTGCTTATTAAAACCAGAAGGAATTAAGTGTCCATGGGATGACACCCAGGGCTTGTTGCTAGGGGTGGAGCTCATCCATCTGCACTGCTAAGCAGCGCCCTGGCTGCTGAGGTGTGCCTCTGGCAGGAGAAAATCCTCCTCCAGAAGGGGTGAGAAGTTCTTCATTCAGTCTGGGAATCCCTTCATCTCTGAGTGCACACGTGGGTGTGAATTATCTACTCTGCTCTTCCCTAACCTGCCTCAGCTACTCAGAGTAGTAGCAGTGAAGCAGCTCCTACACTGCCCAGGGATGCTGCTCCTCCCTCTCCCCATCCTCTCCTATTCCTTCTTTCCCTTCAGTGAGCAGTTTCTCCTAATGGCTCAATTAAGCCTTAATGCAATCACGTCATTAATTCCACATCATGTGCTAAGTCTGACTAATTCCTTCATTTCATTGCCAGATATTTTGGAAAAGCTGACCCAGGTCTCTTCTGTGTTCTCTGGGTTGGCAACGTGAGGCTTTTGGGGGATTATTAATCCATTCTTTCCAAGTGTGGAGCAGGGAGTTGAGGGTGGATCCCTGGAGGGGTTTCCAAGCTCCCCATGGAGCTGTGGTGCTGAGGGACATGGGGGGCACTGCTGGGGGGTGGTTGAACTCAACCTTAAAGGTCTTTTCTGGCCCAACACTTCTCTGATTGTATCTCTGTCCTGATCTGCAGAGCTCCCTTCCCACCCCTGACATTCTGTGACCAGGTCCTGTGGATATGGACAGTGCTGGAAATTCTGATTCGTAACACTCTCCTACTCTGCTTATTTCTTTATTTAGATTGTATCTGATGGTTTCCCCTCCTTTATTATGAACAAGAGCTATTAATATTTGGTTTAAACTCCCCGAGGAGCTGCTGAGCAGCAGTTGTGAGGTGAAAGGCTCATCTCTGTAGGCTCTGAAAGACAAGAGAGACTGGGTTGTGACATCACCAGCCAGTTCCCTCTTGTCCACGTGTGGCTCCAGTGCCACTGGCTGTGTGTTGCCAGCTGTGGCCTGTCCCCCAGTCCCACTGCCAGGGATGGAGAGCCCAGTGCTGATGGGAAGGACCAAGGCTTGGCTTTGGTGCTTATCTCAGGGATGCTTCAGTGCCACCTCGTTTTGAACCCGTTATGTAAGGAAATGCAAGGCTCTCCTGGCTTTCTGTCTCTTGCTGTGTCTATAGATATATTCTGGAGACTTTGGCACAAAATATTCTGCTTTTACTATGTTCTAGCCTCCCTGATCCAAGGTGGAGGACAGAGCACTGGATCCTGCCCCTCTGAACAGGCTTTCTTGGCCCAGCTGGGTGCTTGGTTGGCATCCTGAGGGAAGTCTGCTGAGCTGGTTTTCAGCTTTCTGGCTCTAACTTAAATTCTTTTTTCTTTTTTTTTTCCCCCTGAGGGATTGCTCTGCTGTTTAGGTGGTTTACAAACAAACGTGACCTTTGCTGCAATTGTCAGCAGCCAATTTCAGAGCAACCTCACTGGGCAGCAGCAGCTTGGTCAGTGCAGTGGGAAGCTGCACATGGGGAGCCACAATCTGAATTACTGTGGCTGTGCGTTGTTATTTTTTTTTAAAAGCTTTTCAATTTTTCCATTTATTAACAGTTTTGAGGGTTTTTTCCTCATTGGCTGAGTTGAAGCACAAGCACCTGGAAGTTTGAGAGGACCCTAATTTAAACAGTTTGATATCAAACAATTAACTGAAGTTCAATGCCAGAGGCAGCAGATGCACATCCTTTACCCATGAAAAGGGCTTGAGAAGCAGCAAGTCTGCGTTAAGAAATTTAATTCTGCTGCTAATGAGCAAATAGGTGGGTTTTTGTGTCCTATTGATCTCAGAATTACCCGACTGATGCCGAAAATCAATCGGAGACCCCTTCTGAGCAGGCAGGAGATGGGATCCTTTTCATTAAGCCTGCCCAGGATTTATAGCTTTGCCATTAGTGGTAATGTCGACTTAAAATATCAATGCTTCACTCTAACACCTGCCCAGGGCCATTGATCCTGCCTCAGCCCCTGCTTGGCCAGGCACACTGCTCAGGAATGGCTCTCTGGTGCTTGGGGACACGTCTGCTGGGGTCACTAATGTGTTAAAGTTTCCATCTTGGTTTCTATCCAAATCCTCCTGGTGGGGCAGCATCCTCTGTAGACAGGATCCATCCTGAGAGGCTTTCATTTCCAGCTGGAGGCAGGATCCACCCTGAGGTGGGGTTATCACTCCCATTTTGCTGATGGATTGGTGGCACTGCAGGGTTTGGGGCACGTCGGGGAATGGAGCTTTGATACTGAAAGTCTGAGTTTTGTCTAAGTCCTGAGAGGTCAGATGTGAAGAGAATAATCAATATATCTGGAAGAAAGGAGTTGAGGAGCACCCTTCCAGGGATGCTCCAGCTGGTAGTGGAGTGGGGAGCCAGCAAGGGGCTTGGTGGGACCATCTGAGGACAGAGGGTCCAGGAGGCAGTTGGAAGGATGAGATCCATGGGCAAGGCAGAGAGGGGCTGGATAAATCAAGGGATGAGACCTGGAGAATGAGATGTTTTGTCTGGTGGTATCTCCTGGAGCTGGAGACCAGACTGAGCTGCACAGGCTCTGATTTCACACATTTTGAGTTTTTTCCATCCTCCTGCAGCATTTGTCTCCCTCTGGAGAAAGGGAGGATGAGGTCTCCCAGAACAAGCACTGGTGCTGTGCTGGCCCTTTGCCCATGGGCTGAATTCCATGGGTTTGCTCCTGGAAAAGCCCCTGGTGCTGAGCTCAGTGCTTAGTCTGTGTTCTCCCTGCTGGGAAAGGTGAATTATTCATTTGAGTTGCAATTTCCAGCACGCAGCAATTATCCCACAATCTGCCTAAGTTTTAAAAATTAATGGAGGAGAAACAATGATTTTTTCTTTTTAATTTTTTTTTTTTTTAACAATTTGTAAGCTTTCCAGTGGCCTTAGCTGCCTTGGCTGGTCACAAAGGGCAAAGCCACCAGCCCTGCTGACTGACTTGCATTGAAAATGAATTCTCTGTGTTTCTCCCCCTCTGCTCTGTCATGGTGAGGCTGCATCTGGAATATTGTGTCCAGTGCTGGGCCCCCCAGTTCCAGCAGGACAGGGAGCTGCTGGAGCATCTCCCTGCTGAGGAGAGGCTGAGGGAGCTGGAGGAGACTGAAGGGGGAGCTCATTCATGGTTATAAAGATGGGTGAGTGTCAGGAGGCTGGAGCCAGGCTGTGCTCAGGAATGTGCAGTGACAGCACGAGGGGCAATGGCTGCAGCTGTTAATATTTAATATCTTTTTTTTTAAGCTACCTGCTTCCTGGAAAAATGGAGTTATAAGGTATTTTTTTCTGGTGGAAGTGAATCCCTGTGGGGTTTGGTGGGTTGGCTTTCTGTGTGTGGTTAGTTTATCTGCTGGGGTGTTTGTTTTTCCCTACTCCATATGCACATCTGCTGCTGTTTCCTCCTGGCTTTCATTTCCAGCACTGCTGCTGGCTCAGCCTTCACCTGCAAGAAGCTGCTGGCTGCAGCCTGCCCTAAAACCCAGAGCCTGTGCCACCCCTGCTGCTTTTAGCTGCTCTTCACACAACCCTGACCCGAGGGGAAGGCACCAGCACGAAGATCTCCCTCCTTGCAGGAGCAGAGAGCTCTGCTCCAAGCGCCTCAGTCTGGAACATGACTTTCTGTGGGGGTGGCAGGAGGTGCCCTCAGCTGATCTGGTGCCAGGGATCAAACCCTGCTGGTTTGGCACTGTCAGCTGCGTGCTGGGCTTAGCCAGGCTGGTCCCTTCTTGGGAGGGAGTACCCCATGAGATGCTGTGGCATGGAGGGGCAGCAGGGGCTGTAGCAACAGGATCTGCCCCCCCCAAGGGTGCCCAGTGCAGCAGGCATGGTGCCACTTGCCGGCAAGGGGCTTTATCCTCCCACCCACACATGGTCCAGCTGGTTTGGGATCAGCCAGTGATGGTTGGGAAGGGGAAATGCCCACCCTGGGGTGAGAAACTTCCCCATCATTGAGTGTCTGCTGGCAGCAAAGCTGGGAATCAGGTTGGCTGTGAGGGGATGGGGTTGACAGAGGGACTAGAGACTGGTGCATGAGGAAAAATCAGGTATCAGGCAGGTCAGCTCCTCCAGCCTGGAACAGAGGCACAGACAGAGGCAGGTCCATAGCCATGAACCCCTGGGGTAAAGCAAGGCAGTTATAAGTGTCCTGTTATCTCTTGATCTGATGGGTAACAAGCAGAATAGAGACATTTGCCTCTCCAAAACCCCTGCAGAAGTGTGTCAGGGCATCTTGATAACCAGAATTTCAGTGCAAAGCCCCAAGCCCAGGCTGTTGGTGCAGTGGGGTAGGGGATGGTGCTGGGTGGAGGGGAAACTCTCATCAAAGAGCTATTAATTGGAAAATGGGAGAGGTATCACTGATGTTGGTTAATGATGCACACAGGGCTTAAAATACTTAGAGTCTGCTCGGGAAAAGTAAAATCAGATTATTTTTTACCCATGCCATTTGGCTTTTAGTGTTTTGGGCATAAAAAGCATTTCATGCGTCATTTATTTACAATGAATTAAAAATCCCCATTAAGCATTTTACTGCTGGAAAAATTCTGTTATGACTACAAACTCATTTTTATCACCACGTTGCTGTGTGGCTGTTTCTGCTGCTCGTGGGCTCAGAGTGACTAGGATCAGGATGGTTTGCCATGGCATACTGGGATATTTTGCCTTCAGACAAAGGTATTTGCAGTGGGGTGAAATCAACGTTGCTAATTAGCTAATGGCTGGGTTCTGCCATGGCACTGAAAACCACCTGGGTGGCAGTGGGGTAGGTGATTTTGGTGCAGGGGAGAGATGGAGAGTGCTGCAGAGGATGAAAACAAGGAGAATTACAGAATGGATTGGGTGGGAAGGGAGCTCCAAAGGGCACCCAGCACAACCACCTCACTTAGCAGGGACATCTCTGACTAGCTCAGGCTGCTCAGAGCCTCCTCAAGCCTGGCCTGGGGTGTCTCCAGGGATGGGGCCTCCAGCATCTCTCTGGGAAACCCATTGCAGGGATCTGTCACCCTCAGATTATTTGCTAATGAAATAGAAGAGAGAAATGGAGACATGGAGTTAGAGCTGAAATAGATGGTAAAGCCAGACATCCAGCCTGATGAAAGAGCAGACCTCATGGTTAGAGCTGAGATAGATCATGAAACCAGACATCTGCAGATTAGACCTTGTGGAGAAGTACATAGTTAAAGACAAAAAAACCAGCAAAACTCCCTTGGGTCTCAGCCCAGCCCCTGGCCAAGCTTTGGAATCAGCAGTTTGAGTTGGATATTGAAGATCTAGTTCCTCCCCCCATCTTACTGTAAGTAGTTTAATACCTTTTTTTTTTTTACATTGCTTTTTCAATCATTTGCTTAGTTCTTTTTGGGTTTCTTTTCTTCACTTTAATATTCTGGTTGTCTTGTTATCTGCTGCTGGGTTTTGAGCTGCTGGGTTTGAACAAATTTCTCCAGCATCTCTGCCATCTCTTTCCTGGAGAAATGGCTAAATGTGCTATTTATTCTTGTGTGCTAAAGGAACAGGCTTATTTCTAAAGTCGTTCTGTTGTAATGATGGATTCTGAATTTCACCCACCACTTTATTACCCTTCAAGTCCTCACATGCACGAGTAATTTGATTATCTTGAATAAATTCCCTGCAGCCTTGTCAGCTCCCTGTCTGCCCCCTCTGCCAGCTCTTGGCTGATGATCTCCAAGGCACTTCCAGTGCCTCAGTGGCTGGAAATACAGATGGGAAGATGGGCCACTGGCTTTTCTCTGTGCATGGCACAAGCAGCCCTGTCTGGGTTCTCAGCCCCCTCTCTCCTCACGCCCCATCACTGGGTTTGCCCAGAATAAAGACCTCGGCCACAACAACACTGACCAAAGCACCAACAAATAAATACAGAGCCAAGGCTCTGGAAACCAAGGGGTGATTTCCAGGATGTGTGAGGCAAACAAAAGCTGTTTCAAACAGAAGAGGGATGGCCAGGGCTGACTGAAAGTGTTGTCATAACTGAGAGTAACTCGGGTATTAGAATAAAATGGTGTAGGAAAAGGGTGGAATTATTAATGCTGGTAATGAAGGGGGGGGGGGGGAAATGCTAAAAGCTAAGTATAAATGGGTAATGAGCTGAGGTTAGGAAGTGCCTCTGGTGGTGTAACAGGGATGGTTAGAAGAAGGGGGAAAAGGGAGGGGGGAACTGCCTGAGGTTTGTAACCACTGCCATGCTGAGATTTACCTCTAAATGGCAACAGGGCTCTGCTGACTGCTCTGTCCCCAGCAGCCCAGCACAGAGCTGCTTCTGCACACCCCTCCTCAGCTCAGCAGGGGCACCAGGGATGCTATGGTGGGCAAAAGTGCCACAGGGCAAAGAGATGGAAAACAGCAAGAGAAGGAGCCCTGGGTGTTAGACCTCCCGGAAAGGGTAAGAAAAGTTGCCTGCTCAAATATTCTGCAAGGGGAGGTGGATGTGAGAAGAGAGGAGAGGATTCAGAAGCTCTTTGCCAGAAAAGCTGGCAGTTTTCCTCCCATTTAGTCTCAATCTCAGGGACAGTAAGCAGAGTTTGCCTCGTATTATTATTATCATGCACAATAAACTCAGTTTTGTGAGGTGCCATCAACCTGGCCAAGGAAATGTCCATAATCCCAAGCTGCCTGGTGCATTTACCATCAGAGCAGCCTGTTGTAAAGGCTCAGCCCCAACACACTGCTGCTCCCAGCAAAGCTGGGGCCATCAGCTTTTGGGGGGCATGAAGAAAACCAGGTTCAGATACCTGGTTTCAAGTTAGAAATCTGGCTCCCAGAGTGATGCTGATCAATGGAACTGTTCTGCAGGGCTCTCAGTTTCATGACTAGATGAAAACAAAAAGAATTTGGGGAAGTGACAGAATGCTTCACTGTGCCATCACCAAGCTCAGCCATACAGTTCAGATTTGGCTGCATTATTTAAATTTAAAAAAA
The DNA here is from genome assembly GCA_025447755.1 of Corythornis vintsioides. Lineage (NCBI taxonomy): Eukaryota > Metazoa > Chordata > Aves > Coraciiformes > Alcedinidae > Corythornis > Corythornis vintsioides. The sequence continues at coordinate 8,383 of JAOEGS010003925.1, forward strand.
AAAAATATATTTACAATTGAACATTATAAAAATAGGAGTTTGTAGCTTCATTTGTTTAACTCTGTGCAATGCATGAAGTAAATCTTTAGGAAAATAAACTTGTGATTAAAACACTGCTAATTGAGGGGAGGAATGAAGTAAATCTGCTGAGGCCCATCCTGGAGACCACAGCAGCTTAGGAGAGGAAGGTGAGTGGGGCAGATTGTGAAGCTGGTTGAGATGCAACATGTCACCCCCAGCCTGTGAGGGTTTCTGAGGGTTTCTGTTTCCCCTGTTTCACTTTGGACTGGGTTCATAATGATTCTAGGGCTGCAATCTGTCATCTTTTGGAGAAAATGCAGGTGGAACTATATTAAAGGGGAAAAAAAACTTACTATTTACGGGTGCTGGGGAAATGGTTCTTTATGTTCCCTGACAAATATCACCTGGCAAAGCTTTAAATTGAAAGCCTTCTGATCTGATGTCAGAAAATTGATGTTGGAGTTATTACCAGGATCTATCTTCAAATCCCTTTTATTATGGTGTTAGCAAAATGTCCTGCTTGACTGAAATTAAACCAACAGAGATGTGGGGGGAGGATTTGTGCCCAGCTGCAGCCCTGCTCTGCTGGCAAGGGGAAGGAAGGGAAAAGGATGGGGAAAGATGAGGGGGTTGTGTGGGTACAAAGAGGGGTGAGGAAGGATGTCCTGGTTTAGGGTCCTACCCTGTGGTGTTGGTGGGGCTGGAATTGCCCTCTGGAGATGCTCTAGTGCCACCCCTGCTCCATCCAGCAGGGCAGTGTCCAGGGGGGTTGGGATCTCTCCAGAGCAGGAGACTCCACAGCCTCTCTGGGCAGCCTGGGACAGTCTCTGACACCCTCACACCAAAGAACTTTCTCTGTCTCCTGCTCAGATGGAACCTCTCTTGTGCTGGGCTGGGGGTAATTTTGTGTAATAATTTGTATTTGAGAGTTGTCTCAATATTTCACATCCCTATTGCATTGGCTCTAATCCATCACTCTAATTGCCTTTCCTTGGTCAGTTGAATTTATGTGCTCGTGCCTCTCCCAAGATCGTAGGTACAACTGTTCCTCCTTTCTTATTTAGATTAGGAACTTATTTGCTCTAGTTGTTGAAAGGTCACCCTGTCCCTTTCCCCAAAGCTGAGAGGATGTCTCAATTTTAGAGCATTAGAGCAGAAACACTGAGGCTTTAACTCCCAGCTTTAAATGCTGTGTTACCTCTGGCATTACTCTAATATTTAAACCTAATATTTGTAGCATCCTCCAAGATGCCAACCCAGCCCTGCAGAGCTGCTGCAGTTTGGATCAGCCCAGCTATTGCCAAGGGGAGCAGGGAAAAGTCTCAGAGTGCCAGGGGGGTGGGGACATTTGCAGCCTGGATCATCTGAAGTGTCCCTGCCTGGGAAGGGCTGGAGGAGTGTCTATAACCCTGGAGGAACCCCACTGCACTGCTTTTATTTCTAGGGTATTTTAGGGTATGGATGTAAACTTCAAAATCACTGGAGCCTTGTGCCTTGCTGCTTTTTTGTCGTGGCAGGTTGGCTTGTTTGTTAGTTTTATTTATTTTTAACTGTATTGGATAAAATCCTAGGTTTCATTTCATGAACCATACAAACAATTAACTTCTCAGCCTTTGCTGGCTTCATGTGCTACTCATTTATTTGGTGTCGACTGCATAGGGTAAAGTGAAATCAATGCCACATATGTAGGATCATTCCAATATATTTCTGTCAGAAGGGCAAAGAAAAGTCAACCTCATAAATGCTTCATATTTCCCTGTTACTTGTCTAGACTGGATGCATACTGGGAAGGCTGCACTGGAGTATTGGTTTCCCATATTCCTGAGTTTAGCAAAGACATTTCTCGTGTGTACACAACTGGAACAGGTGAAAACCAACCCAACCCAATGCCCTGGTTGTGCTCTGAGTTCAGGACTTGCTTTCTCCAGAGTTTCCCTGGAATCTTCTTTCAGAAGCATCAATGTTTTGCAGACTGAGATTTCCATGTGATGCTTTAAAGCCAAAAATCCCTCTTGGCTGGGGTCATCTGGACCATGTGGGTGATGAAAGCTGCTCTTGGTGCCTCTCCTGCAAGAGATGTCTGAGCTCCCTTCAGGAGCTGTGGGGATGGATTTCCAGTACTCAGGGCAACTGGTCAGCTGGGTGGAGCTGCTGGTTGTCACAGGGACCAGCATCTGTTTGTACCACGATGATAACCTGGGGGTCCCAGGGGGAGAAATGCAGAACCTGTGGCCTGGGCACAGAACAGCAGAGCACAGGGGCCCTGTTCTGCTGTCAGCTGTTGCTCTATAGTGCTGTCTGGAGGATTGTAATTGCAAATATTCTAATGATTTCTGTAGAAGTTATGATTTATTTTTATAAACCAATGACAGTGAAGTATTGGCCTAGTCTGCAAAGTATTAAAAAAAAAAAAGCTTGCAGTAATTGAGTTCCAGTTGAAAATTCTATTAAAGCTTCCTTTAATTTGGAAGCTTTCTTTTTTCAGGGAAGCTCCCCAAAACTAATGCAGTTACCAAATAGAAACCCCTGCAAAACTCTGCACGTATTGAAGGTCACCAACAGTAAATGGGTTCTATAACCTGCCATCTTTTGCAAGCTGAAACATTTCTGATTTGTTCATCTGTGATCCATGTCGATTTGGCTGAGAGGTGCTGGGTGTTTAACAAGAAATCAGAAGGTAGATGCTCTTCTGGCTTATTGGTATTGAATGAGCCAGAGGGGAAGGTGTGGCTGCTGCTAGAAAACACCTGGAAGGATCAAAGGAGTAGAATCTGAAGCAATTCTGCTGGGAAGTGGTTGATAAATAGAATGTTCTGGGAATTTACCAGATGCTGGACAAGATAATAGTGCAAGGTGTGCGTAGAGAAAAGAGGTCTGAAAGCCCAGTTTTTATCCAGTGTCTTGTAGAACATGGCACTGAGGGCTCGTGGGGCAGGGATACCCACTGGGCTGACCCAGGATAGAGTGAGGAAAATAAGTCAGAGCCTGGCAGCAGGGAGGGGGCTGAGTGCCCAGCCCTGGGGGTGTTTCAGGGTGGTTTGGATGTGGTTTGAGGGACATGGGTTAGGGGTGAGCTGTGTAGAGCAGGGCTGATGGCTGGATTTTTCTGGTGTACCCTGCAACTGCATTTTTATTCTGGTACCTTCTGGTGTTCCCTTGTAGTTTGTAGCTTATTTATAGGAGACTGATCTTGAGCGAGTCTTAATCTGTTTTTAATTGTGGTGTCTAAAATGATTTAAAGTCTGCCAGGGATTTCTAAGACATAAAATTTAGATGTTTGAAAGTGTGATTCCCAGGGAAACGGGGGAAGGTTTTTACTGTTTGGAAACATCTCAGTCATCCTGGCAACCTGCCCAGTGCCAATGCCTATCTCCTAAAAAAACAGCATGAGAACTTCTCTCCTGGTCTTCCTCTGAAACAGAAGCCTTTTCAAGTCAGGTTTGGCATCCTTTCCTCATCTCAGGGCAGTCTGAAGGTGCTGGTAGGAGGGAAAATAACCCCAGAAGGAAGTCAGCCTTATCCTGGAGAGTTCAAAGGGTGTTGGTGAAGGGATGCTCAGAGCTGGGAACCCTCCCAAAGCAGCAGGGGAATGGGAGAGGGAAGGGGATCAGAACAAGATGAGCTGGGTCATCAAGTTCCACCTTGCCCCTGTAGGCAGCCACAGCACAGATGTGTCTCAAGCTGGAACCCAACCCTGCCAGATCCCAAGGTCCATGTGCTTCCTAAATGGATACCTGCAGGATTCCTGATGCGTTCTGCACTAAGATGATGTCACCAAGCCAACATCAATCTTTCCTTCACACCAAAACCTGTCTCTTCCTCCCACATTTGGTGCACGTTTTCTCCATGTGGTGGGTTTTCCCTTTGGGGTCCCCATCAACCCCTCACACCCCTTCTTTGGTCTGATTTTTCCCACCCTTCTCAGTCCCTGAAAATCCAGATTTTGCCCTCTATACCCCCCAGTGCCCCTCTCTCCATCTACCCCTGTGCTACCATCATTCCCTCTCCTTGCTGCTGTGCAAGAAGGAGAGAGGCAGCCTCTGCTCTAAAAATTATCTTTTTTTTTTTTTCCTGATTTTTAACACTTTTTCCCCTTTAAATTTTTTCCCCTTTAAGCAGAATCAGTGGCAGCTCCTTCAGCAGCGAGTGGATTTGTTTAGTTTTGTTTTCCCCCCTGTGTTAGAGGAGATGCAGGAAGGCTGTTCCCGGGCACTACCCGCACGCTCATAATGGCCATTAATAAATAAACCCCTGCAAGATGGCAGGGACGTGGGGAAGATGAAACCAGCCCAGAGCACGTGGTGCTGGGTTGTGTTTTCCCCGTGGTGATCCAGTATGCATTGCATCAAGGCGTTGTGGGTGCAGTGGGAAGCTGTTCCTGCTCCTCATGACTTTATGTATGACTGCAGCGTGTTCTGCAATCCTCTAGAGCCAGCAAATAAAAGCCAGGGCTGTGTGATCACACAGGAATTCAGGAGTGTGAGACAAAAAGTTTAGATTCAGAATGCCTGTTTGTGTTTTTTTTTTTTTTCCCCCTCTTTCCAGGGTAGAAGGAGGTCAGAACAGCCCAGATGCCCCACGCTGGGCAGATCACACCCACTGCAGGCTGGGAGAGGTGCAGAGATCTTGGAGACAGAGACGATCATCAGATCCCAGGCTGGTTTGGGTGGGAAGGGACCTTCACAGGTCACCCAGTGCCACCCCCCTGCAGGGAGCAGGGCCATCTGCACCCAGAGCAGGGTGCTCAGAGCCCCCCAACCTCCCCTGGGATGGTGCCAGGGCTGAGGCAGCCACCACCTCTCTGGGCAGCCTGGGCCAGGCTCTGACACCCTCAGCACCAACAATTTCTCCTTCTCTCCAGTCTCAATCTCCCTCTTTTAGCTTCAAACCATCACCCCTTGTCCTGTCCCTGCTCTAATGTCTGTCCTCATCACCCTGATAGGCCCCAGAAGTCGTAGTTCTTCACTGTGAGGGTGATGAGAGCCTGGCACAGGGTGCCCATGGAAGCTGTCGATGCTCCATCCCTGGGTGGGTTCAAGCCCAGGCTGGATGGGGCTCTGAGCACCCTGCTCTAGTGGGATGTGCCCCAGCCCATGGCAGGGGGTTGGAATGAGATGATCTCTGAGGTCCCTTCCCACCCATTCTGTGTTTCCATGACTTTAAGCATGTGCATTTCTCTAATCCATGTCCCAACATTCCAGATAGAGCAGGTTTAGTCTTCCATGCAGCCTTCCCCCATGTGCCACAGGAGTGGAGCCTGGGCATTTCATGGGCTGGAGCCCTGCCCTGTGCAGCAGGGTGTGATCAGAAGTACCCAGGGCTTCCCAGGAGCACCATCTTCTTCCCTGGGGGGCACTTTACCCCCTTGCAGCCTCTGCCACACTGGGTGTGGGTGGATGCTTAGTTAAATTGCTTGTGCTCCTTGGGTTTCTCCAGCTGAGGATGTGACCCAGGAGAACCTGGGACTGGAGAGTACCAAGGAAAGTTTCTCCTGGCACAGTCACCTTGCCAAGGTGTGAAGGTCACCAAGGGCTGTGCTGCTCTTAGCCAGCCTGGTGACCCTCAAGAGCATCTACCATGGCCACCCCCCAGCTCCTCTGCATCCCCCAGGGCTTAGCAGCTCTTCCACACTCATCCTCAGAGGTTCGTTTTTCTTCTGGCAGCCACTGGTGGATTTGAGCTGTTTAATGCAATCTCTTTTTAATGTCTTTTTCTTTTCCTCCTGTAGCTATTTCAGAGAGTAACTTAGAAGAGATGAACCTCCCCACCAGGAGCAGAGTTCCACGTCCCTCCCCTGTGCACCAGCCTGGTTTGAAATGGTGCAGCAATTAACTCAAACTCGTTAGAGCAGGAGGATCCTTTACTCTCACTTTCTGATTAATGCCACTGCTTTAAAGTCTTACCCATCCCTCTCTGTATCCTATTGTTCTCTCCTCCAGATAGAGCCTCCTTACAAACACCATTTTAATTACTTTTATAATTAGTCAGCGGCAAAATCTTTGATGAAATGTCTCTTATCCTTATTGAAATCTTGGCTGGTTTTCCCCCCCCCTCCTTATACACTTCTCATTAACTTTTTCAAGTCTAATTAAATTTCTCTCATCGTTCTGATATTTGCCCCTCCAGTATCACTCTCTGCTAATTCTACTGGTGCCATTACAGCCTGGATGACACCAGAGAATCTCATTTGTTTCAGTGCAGAATGTGTTTTAGAGAATGAGGACTTGGAACATCCCCTTTTTTTTTTCTTTCTTTTTAAAGGAGACTTCCTTCTAGCTTGCTGAAAACTGAATACAAATAAATTGGTCATTAATGATTAGAGATGCTAATTGGAGACGAGTGGAATACTTTACTGGGTATTTCCTAGCCCAGTACTGCAGGGAAAGGGGATTGGGTGAGGTGCAAACCTGCTGTGCTCAGGAAACTGCAGGAAAACTCTTTGTAAATCCAGTGTAAGCATCTGAGTCTCCTGAATTATCTGCTCCTGGTGTCCTCTTGATGATCCAAAGTTCATAAGGACCAGTGCAGAGTCCTGCTGGGGAGCAAGTTTACAAAGCATCTTTAATGACCTTTTTCTGTTTGCTGCTTATATTTCTGCAGCTCCCTTCCATGGAGAGGTGTTTTTCCTCCTTACCTATAGACAGTGTTTGGTAATTGGGGTTTTTCACTGCCCAGCTTTGCCACTCCCTGCTCACTGGTGTTTGGCTTTGGGTGGTGGGCAGGGGCTGAGCTCTGGGGTTAATGGCAATCGTGTGGCTAAATCCCCAAGCAGGGCTCTGGAAACAGATCCCCACCCCTGTGGGTTTACCAGGGAGCTGGAACTGTATGAAAGAACATGGGGATAAATCTCAGCTTAGCTTTAAAAACTTCTTATTTCTTCTTTTTGTCCCTTCCCTGCCTCCATAGCTGTGGTATTTATGGGAACTGCTGGTGATGCTTCCAACCCTTATTTTCAGCTGCTGGATTACCTGCCTGGTCTCCAGACATCGAGCTCTTGGTCTCAATCCCATCTAAAGCAGAGGTGAGACTGGAATGCTAAGAGAAGGCTGGTGTGGACATGAATATTCCCAACCATGGAGCTAAACCATCACCATTTTTCCTTGGACTCCTTCAACGGGGCACCAAATCCTTAAATAAATTGGTGCAAAGCCAAAAGGAGCCTGGGCAGAATTGGACTCATTCTCCCAGCAGGAGATGCTCTGTGGTGGGTGACAGGATCAACCACCCTCTGGATCTCTTCATCTAAACCCTCTCCTCAGTCAGGCTTTGGCATTAGGTGTTGTTGCTTTGCATGGAAAAGAAACATTCCAGTGATTAATTGTCTGTTGCAGTTATTTTCCTTTGGAAAAAAAAAATACTAGAAAAAATCTGTTTTTTCCAACATTAATTTCCCTGGTTTTAGCTTCCAACCACTGCTTCTTAGTCTGCCTTTCTTCACGAGATTAAAGTGTTTTCCCCTTCTCCCCATGAAAGCACTTGCATGTTTCTAACATTCCCTCTTGTTTTTCCTTTTTGATGAACAAAAACAATGAATCCTTTGAATATCTTCAAAGAAGATGTTTTCTTTAACCTTTGAGATATGTCGGTGCCTCTTCTCTGCATCTTCTCCATTTTCATTTCTTTTTTTCCCCTCCCATTAAAATAACAAAATCAGGACTCTGCTCCCTGCACATCCCTCAGTGTGAATTTCCTCCAGTGCAGGAGTCGGAGATGAAACGTTTCCATTTAATTCCCCTATCTCCACCTCTCCTGGTGCATCCACATGTTCCTCACACTGGTGGTGGGAGGTGATGCTACCTGCTCCCCTTGGCACCTGAGGCCAGCTGGCACCCCAGCAATATGCAAACAGGGAGCACTCAGTGAGCTTTATATCAATTTTTGTGTCCTAGATACAGTTCAGCTCCTCTTACATCATCAGGATGTTTGCTGGGTGCTCCCCAGCATCATTCTTTCTACCCCCAGGTCAGGGAGGCAGGGACAGGCTCCTGTGCCCTGGGACAGCACAAGGAGCAATGGATGGAAGCTGGAGCACAGGGAGCTCCACCTCAACATGAGGAGAAACTTCTGGGAGGGTGACAGAGCCTGCAACAGTCTAAGAAAATGTCAATCTTCTATTGCTCCCCTGCAATGAGGTATTTTTTTCCCTCAATGGAATAAATGAGAAGAGCTCTTGCTATAGGGTAGGGAGCCCCAGGAGATATTTCACAGTAAATCAACATTTGCTTCTACCAGTTACAGAGAGAAATGGGTGGCCCTGAGGCTGTTTGAGGGAAGGATGGGAAAGAGAACTGGGCTGGGAGGGGATTTCACTTCTGAGGGATTTCCTTCTGAGGTCTCAGTGCAGAGAGGGAGGAGTCACACCAAGAGCTATTTTAGCTATTTTTTGGAGTGATGCTAAGCGAGAAAAATGTTAATTAGGTGGTATTATTTTTATTATTAGACTAATGTCTTCCTAGCTCATCACTCCTGGAAATGATGGTCAGGGAGCCTGGTGCATGTGGTGGAACATCATCCTCTGAAGAGTTAGGACTGGGGGATTAGGATTGATTGTCTTTCTCTGCAACCCTGATTTTCACTTGAAGTTGTTTGGACAGGCAGATTTTGAGAGTGATTCTGTGTTCAAAAGCTTTGCCCCAGCCCTGGCACCATCCCAGGGGAGGTTGGGGGGGCTCTGAGCACCCTGCTCTGGGTGCAGATGGCCCTGCTCCCTGCAGGTTGGTCTTTAGAGGTCCCTTCCCACCCAGACCAGCCTATGGTTCTAAGACCTGTTGCCAAAGCCACAAGATGCTGCAGAACTCGAGTGTGGGAATTCAAATACATTTACTTTTGTGGGGTTTTTTGTTTTTTTTTTTTTTTTAATAGAAAATAGAGGAAGTCAATTTACACAATGTCTCTATTAAAGCTGTGTCTGTAGCAGAGAACTGCAGCTCCCAGGGTAGGAATTTACTGAGGAAGGAATATGAGGGTGTTTTTCCTTTGACAAATGAAGGGGATTTGACAAACATTTTGAGTCGGCATCGTTAGCAAACGGACAAATTGCACCAATTAAAAATGAACCCTGAGGCTCAGGCATCAGAACTGGAGTGTCAAGGCAGAAATATTTCCAATTAATCCATGTTATAAACGGCAGTAGGAGAGTCGTCCCCACATGAGGGGATTGAAGGAAGCAGCAAAAATGTGGCATTAGATGAGCCAGATGAGATGGGCATGAAGAAGAGTGGGCAGCAGGTTCAGGGAGGTTCTCTTGCCCCTCTGCTCTGGTGAGGCCACCTCTGGAGTGTTGTGGCCAGTTCTGGGCGCCCCAGTTCATTAAAAGGTCTTACTGTGGCTTTTCAGGGGCTCACTCTCCCCTGGCATGGCCAGTGGTGGGTCTCAGTCTCCCCAAACAGCCTTGTCACTAGAAGAGCAGTGCCCTGTTCTGAAAGAAAAGAGAATAAAACAACAGGAACAAGACAAAGCTAAAAGGGGAAGAGAAATGGACATCACATCTCACATTCTTGCTTGGAACACCCCCAGCCCCCATCCCCTGCGTGGCCAGCACAGCAGTGAGCATCTCTCCCTCTGCCTCTTTCCTCTGCTGCCCGTCAAGTGTCGCTGCCACAGAACCTTCAGTGAGCTGCACAGGCTGGGAAGGTTCAGCTGAGGGTCAGCCTTCCTGAAATAGCGGGGAGCTGTGCCAGGCAGAGGAGGCTCTAATCCCCCTGCCAGGCAGAGGGGGGGGGTCCACATCTGACCCGCTGCAGCTGCTGCATCTGTCCCTGAGCCTCTGTGAGCGGTGACGTGGCACCGCTGCCCCTCGGGGAGAGGTCTAAAGGGGTGGCATCTCTTCATGGTGATGAAGGGGGCTTTTGACAGCTCTGGTTTGTCTGCACAGGTAAAAAGAAAACAGATGTGTAGCTGCTGGGGTGACAGCAAGAGCCCAGCTGGTGAGTAGCAAACACTGGGGTGATCCTTTGGTGTTGGGCTGAAGTAGCTCTGATCACACGTGCTGGGCATGGGGCAGCTGGGAAAGGAGAAACAGGCACTGAAGATCTCAAAGAATACTCATCCAATCAGGATAGGAAAATGCTGGTGAGTTTGTAAATAAATGGCTTGGAGGAGGAAAAAAAAAGGTAGAGAAAAGAGGATTTGTCTGAGCCTGGGGATGCTGGAGCATTGCTGGAGTTCCTTTTGTTCCCTAACGAGGAGAGGAGCTGCCAGTCTTGGCTCTGCTGCAGGCTCTGCTCCCTGTAATTAAAAATCAATTACTATGTTTAGCAATTACCTAATTAACTTACTAAAGCTATCATGTTAGATTCATATCCAAACATGCCTCTAAATGGTGTGTGTTAGTAATAATGCAAAGGGCGCGTTTATTGCTGGTGTAACTCTGAGTTGATTGGGGTGTGTGAGGCTTTTGTTAATTACTTTGCACGCCCCTGATGTGCTGTACTTGGGGAGTTTTGGGGTAACGTTGGGAACGTGGAAACTTTTCCTGGGAACCCCATTTTGGATATTCTCTGTATATAGTAGAACTACACTCTTAGTGCTCTACTGAGTGACAAGTGGTGCAAAAAGAGGAACCAGCCTCAAGTTGCCCCAGGGGAGGTTGATGTTGGAGCTGAGGAACAATTTCTTCCCCTGCAGGGCTG